>WJSH01010255.1:0-12190 GCA_009757365.2 Lepidium campestre | reverse complement strand
AAACGCTGCAAAAGTCATCCTTTGGAGATTATCTTTGTGACTTCGATTTTCTTCAATAGCCATAATTGTTTTAGATATATCAAAAACACTTGCTTGATTATTTGGATTCGAGTGATAAATATAAATGTGCGATCTTTTTTTGTTTTGTGTGTGTGATTTATCGGAAAATATATTTCTTGGGATTGTGAAATGAGAGTTATTGAAGAACATGAGTTTGGGGTATAAATAGAGTTGAATGTAGAATTGTCGGAAAATTGATGATGTATTGTAAGAGTGACACGTGGTGGAGACCGAAGACCGGGACACCTGTTCTGCCAATTTCATTAGAGAGTTTAGTTAGACCAATTAATAAACATTAGAAACGTTATGACTACGTAATTATTGACACAGTAGTTGTCTTGTCACTATTTTATTTTTACTAGATTATTTAATTCGTATTTTTCTTTATTATGAAAAGTTATGTATTAGTATATTGTTTCGTTGGCATCGTATATATTTTCAAGAAGCAGTTTACTTAGAACAAATATTAAACAACTCTGAAGTGGTTCAAATCTAGCTAATGACTTAGATATCAGAGGTTCAACCTCTCCCCACTATAGTTTGGTAGATTATAAGGAAATTTTAGCCAGTGGGCTCTAAGTTATGGATCAAGCCTTATCGATCCAATTATTGATAAAGAAAATAACAACTCTGAAATGCGGAAGATGGTGGCAGAATTCATAGTGCCAGAATTCAGATCATACTTAAAAGATTTCGTGACGCTGTTTTGATATTTTTTACTTCCTAAGTCTTTAAATTTTTAAACTGATCTATTTGTCCGCAATGTTATAAGATTTTTCTGAGATTTGACATTTTTAAATTCTTTACAACCAAACTAGCTTTTTTTTTCTTTATATAAGAAATTAAGAATCACTATGTTAAAAAAAAAGCAGCTCTAAAGAGAAGTAATAATTTTTAATAAAATTCAAGGAAAAAAACAGTAATTATCGTAAAGAAGGCTATGAACCATAGTCCATAATTTTTTCTATAAGACAAAAAAAACTATGTAAACAGTTGATAAAAGAAAATAAAATTCACTTGACACAGAACTCCATGTAATCTAATATGGGTTGTTGACCAATAAAATAAGATAAGATATGTGTGGATCTATGTTGTCTTCTCGTCATCCCCACACGTTGCATAGCAACTTGGTCGACAATACTGAGAAGAAGTTTTCTTCTAGACGTTTGACTTGTTCGACTCATTCATAAAACAAGCTTTTTGTTTTTTTTAATAGTAATATTGAATAAAGATATAGTCTAGTACTTTTTACAGCGATATTATCCTACAAAAAGAGGTTAAAAAATTAATTAGAACGGATTATTATCATTATCAAGAAATGTGGAAAATTCATATATATATAATAAGTTCTGCTGATTAATAATAGATTGCATTATTTTGTGGTCGATGAAGTCATAGACTCATAACAACAACGTTTGATTAGATTTGTTATTTTGTGTAGTTACGGACACGATGAATTCAATTCAGTTTTTGACTTTTTGTTCAGAACGTTCATCATTTAGAAACATATTGATTGAATGTGGCTCTGTTAGACACAGTCACAAAGTGACAAAGACTTGCAACTAAAAACAATCTTTTACTTCTCTTGTAACTCTTCTTCATCTCTATCACCTTGGTGTCTATGACTCTAATCTCGACGAAGTCTAGAGATGCTTGTATGAAATAGGGACATCTAGTCGTTGGATCTTAATCTTAATTTAACGGCGTCTACACCCATACTTGAATGAGTCTTTTGCTATACAAAACTATATAGTTTACAATATTATGTTTTCTCGATTTATAGCTCAAACATTCTTTTTGAATTCGTAACCATATCATGTGGGATTACACGAATTTTTGGAATTGAATTCTTAACAAAATTTTGTGGGTTTACATGACTTTTTAAAATCGAATTTCAATAAGAAAACTGCATAGGATGTATGTAATATATTTCACTATTGAACTTAGTAGCCAAATTCTACATTTCAAATTGACTTTACAAAATTAATGATTAAAATTGACAATGAACTGTTGTGGGAATTAAGTATCAGATTTTGTTATGCAGTATGCAATAATATAGAGGTTCAGTCAATAAATAGATGTTATATATATCTACAATTTGCATGTGAACAAAATGACTAGAAAAGGAATATAATTAATTAAGTAATCTATTACCAAAAATAGGTTTAATTTTTCGAAAAAAATCGTTAAAAATGTACTTTTTATTTATATATCTTTTCACCATATGGCGCATATGTTTGCTTATTGAATAATTAATTTTATATAATTTTGTATATCAATAAAACTATTTCAGTTTTCCCAATAAAAAAATAAGAAGATAAAGCATATAAATGGTATAATTAATGATCAAGAAGCATGTGAATTCGAATTCTACCTTATTTTAGTTGAAACATTTAGGATATTTATTAGATTTTGTGAATCTAATAGTTTCAACTGTTGAAAAAGATATGAATAATTAATGTTCAATGAATCTGTACGAATACGTTATTAACTTATTGATATTATGTTGATATTGTAGGTTTCGAAACGTACCAAAAGTATCAGTTGACTATGATAAATATATGTGGCATGGTGATCTCCATTTGCATATTACAAGCAAATTATTATGCCTTTTAAATATCTTTATTAGATTTTTAATGTTAAAATATCTTTATAGCTATTTTAATACTTTTTAATTACGTACGTAAAAGTGCATTTAAAAATATCTATAAATTAAATATGTATCTGTAAAATTATTTTAATATAAATGTTGAAATATCGCTACATACATCTAACATATACACGTGCCCATTTCTCCACTTCTCATGTATAAATAATGCAATTTCTGTGAAAAGTTAATAAAACCAATAGAAGTCAAAAAGGTTTGGTGGCTTTTAAACTGATTCGCAATCAAGGAAGTGGTTTTATTTTTTTCGATCTAAATCGATAAATTTTGATCTATAATTTAAATTTTCTCTAAATTGTAAATAATATTATACGAGGCAACAATTTTCTAGTGTTCAATCGAATGGTGAAGACCCAGAAATGTTGAAATATTTTTTAATTTTTCGAAACTATTTGAACTTATTTAGTAAAACTAATAAAATTTTAGTAAAATTTTTCGGAACAAGAGAATTTAAATATTTAACAACAAAAATGAAATTTTTTTGTGTCGAAGTATCTATATTTTATTCATTTAAAAGCTCAGACACAAATATAATTCACTAAACATTAATTTAAGGGGTGTATTGAACTGTGAATTTTAAGTAATTTGGATTAAAGTGACAAATCACATATATTCAAACATAAATTTTTAAAAATCACCTAAAATCCAGTGTTATTGAACTAATGATTTTTAAAAACACAATCAAATCCACTGTTATTAAAAAAATTATAAGGATGCGATTTTAAGTGATTCTAAGAGATTTTAAGGTTTTTTAGATGTTTTCTTTAATTAAAAAGATAAAAATTTAAATTCCATGATTTTATGTAGAGTTTTGGACAGTTTTTTCACATATCATAAGAACTTCCCTAAATTCATCTAAAATCTCATAAAATCTAAATTATTCACAATCTCTTAAAATTTACAATTTTACACCCCATTGATAGCAAGAAAGCTAATACTATAAATAAAGTAATCTAAGTACGTAATTTACGTAAGAGTATCAATTAAGATCTAGAGACATTATAAACAATTAAATGTCGTGGACTGTTGCATTTGTATTACTCATATCATGGAGTATAATTTTAATATATACTCTGAATTTACTTATTAGCATTGTATTGAGATCACCCAACACATCTGGCTTTGTTTGATGAACAGAAACATGTCAAGAATCTGATTTTGTAATTTTTTTAATGATTTGGTGAAGTAATTGAAAGAAGAGCTTCAAACTCAAGGTAGAAGAAGAAATACTTTTCAGAAATTTACTGTTTTATTCTCTTTGATCAAAAACGATTATAATGGTCCCAACTTATAGGAAATTACAATTCAAGATCTGCTGACACCTGTCTTCATCAGGTGCAGTCACATGTCGCTAGCAAGGAATATTTGTTGGCCGTTTTGATTTACTTTTTATGATCAGCAAATTGGCTACACTATGCTTTTCTGTTGCAGGTTTGATCTTTATCGTTTTGCAGGATCAACAAATTGGATTTTGTTTTAGTGGGCTTTGTTGTTGGATTGTTGTTATTGAGCTGAGCAATTTGCCAGCCTAAGTCTTTTATTGCTTTGACACTGTCGTTTTGCCTTTCACCCCCCGCAAACTTGGTGTCGGTGGGAGAATGACGCCGAGTTTCAACCGAAGAGAAGTAAAGGCTGCTGTTGGCAACAATTTTGTAAATATGTCGGCAATCTGGTGATGAGAGGGAATATGTTTGACTTGAAGAGTTCCCAGAGCTACTATTTCACGGACATAGTGATGGTCGATTTCAAAGTGTTTAGTTCGACTGTGGAAAGCTGGATTTGCAGTTAGATATACTGCTGAAAGGTTGCCACATAAGAGCTCTGGTGTGTTGGGTAGAGACACTCCCAGTTCACGAAGAAGAAAGCTCACCCAAGTCAGTTCAGATGCTGCTTCAGAAAAGGTATGGTATTCAGCTTCTGTTGAACTTTTAGATACTGTATTTTGTTTTCGAGAGGACCAAGAGATGAGATTAGTTCCCAAATAGGTGAAATAACCCCCTGTAGATCGTTTAGTTTGTTTACAATCAGCCTAATCACTGTCACTATATGCTCGGAGAGTGCAATCTGTGTTTCTGTTGAATGATAACCCCATAGACATAGTTCCTTTAATGTATCTTAGAATCCGCTTAAGGAGATATAAATCTGATGTAGTAGGCTGATGCATCTTTTGGCATACAAAATTCACCCCAAATTGTATATCAGGTCTTGTTAGAGTCAGGTATTGAAGTTTACATGCTAAGCTCCTGAAATAGGTAGGATTGTCGAACAATTCATCTTGAGCTGGAACTTTGTCTAATTGCAGGGGAAAAGGAGTGGCAACTCGAGCACAATCACTCATAGCTGCAACACGCAGAAGATCCTATGCATATTGTTGCTAAGTTAAGAACAAACCTTTAGTGTGAAAGTGAGCTTGAAGTCCTAGAAAATAGTGGAGCTTTCCCAGATATTTCATTCTAAACTGGTCATTGAGCTGAGAGAGTAGATCAGTGAAGCATGCAAAATTGTTTCATGTGACGATCATGTCGTCAACATACAAGAGAAGAAATATAACATCTCGATGTCTAGTGAAAACAAAGAGAAATGGGTCTCTCTTGCTACATTGGAATCCATATTCCATTAGAAATAAGCTGAACTTGTCGAACCAAGCACTAGGAGCCTGCTTAAGGCCATATATAGACTTGTGTAAGAGACATACATGATCAGGTTTAGTAGTTTCTACAAAACCTGGAAGATGTTTCATGTATACAGTTGCAGTCAGATCGCCGTGAAGAAATGCGTTTTTGACATTAAATTCTTGAAGTTCAAACTACTCGACTATAAGTCTCTAGACAGTCAATCCATTCCTCTTGTTCAAAACCATTAGCAATAATTCTGGCCCGGAGCTTATCAAAAGTACCATCAACATTCAATTTGGTCTGAAAAGTCTATTTACATCCAAGACCATTCATGTCTGGTGTTTTAGGAACCAAGGACCAGGTATGTGCTAGATGACAGTTACCTATTTCTTCTCCCATATCATTGTTTCAACGAGAATGTTTTAGTGCTTCTTTAACTGTTTTAGACTCAGGATGAACAACTTTGTGAGTGAGAAGAACATACCTTTGATTAGGCTTTGTAATTCTCATTTTAGATTGAGTGACCATTGGATGTGTTAATTGAGTAAATGGTGCATTGACTTGTTATGTATCTGATGTAGTAACTTGGTTTGTATCTGATGTTGCATGAGCATGTTCAGGTTGCAGATATTTGAAATGCAAAGGAGAGGAGCTAGATGCAGGAGAGTCTGATTGATTGAGGAGAAATTTGAGCGTTGTCGCCTATAGTAACATGATTAAAGCCTGACGTACGCCCAATACACTCTATTTCTCGCTAAGATATATTAGTTTCCTGACTAGTTGCAGTGACTGATGAGTGTGGTAACAACAGAATAGATGGTTCAGGTTCAGATACAAAAGACATTGGTTGTTGTTCTTCCAGTGGTGGTGAAGCAGATAAGACATCCTTATGATGAGCTGCAGCTGGAGCAGATTGTGTGTTGAAACTTTTCATCCAGACTTGTCGGAGAGGAGTACTTGAAGTAGGATGCAGATTCAAGTAAGTATCTGAGAAGGGAAATGCAGTTTCGTTAAATATCACATGTTTGCTGAGGTAGACAACTCATGTAGGTGGGTACAGACATCTGTAGCCTTTGTAGTTTTCATTGTACCCGAGAAAAACGCACTTCAACGATTTTGGATTGAACTGCTGTGAAGCATAGTATCTGAGAGTAGGGAAGCAAGCACATCCAAAACTTTTTAGTGATGAGTAGTCTGGAATTTTGTTGTATAAGCATTCATAGGGACTCTTGTTTTTATCTTGAATTGATGAAGGCAATAAATTTCCCAGAAAGCTCGATGTAAAAAATAATTTCACCGAGTATTTTAATGGTATTTTACTCTGATAAAGCATTGATAATCTAAACTCTGTAATGTGCCTATGCTTGCGTTCGGCTAAGCCATTTTGTTGAGGAGTGTGTTGGTAAGATATGAACTATTGGATACATGATTGTTGAAGATGAGATTTAAAATTGTTGCTAGTAAATTCTCCACCACCATCACACTGAAAAATGGTTATTTTGGAGTTGAACTGCGTTTCGACCTTGCATTGAAACAATTTAAAAACCTCAAGAAAATCAGATTTAAACTTCAATGGGTAAAACCAACTGAACCTTGAGAAATTATCCACAAAGACTACATAAAATATCTGAAACCTTGCACTGAAATAACCGGAGAGGGACCCCAAAGATCACAATGTATCCTCTCTAATGGTTTTGAAGCATGAAATTTATAAGCAACAAACGGTAAACGACTACTTTTCTCAAACTGACAAGAGTCACAAGTCTAGTTGGTACTTTTATTTATGGTAATAACTTTAGTATGAGCTAGTTGTTGGAGAATCTTGGCATTAGGGTGCCCAAGCCTCATATGCCAAACTTCATATGAGGTAGAGACTTGTCTTGTATAATAAAAAGCTGAAGCGGTGTGATTCTCCAACAGATACAAGCCATTACGTTTTCTTCCCATTGTCGGCAATTGTTTGGTTACCTTGTCCTGAACATGAACACCAATATCATCAAATTTAAATGAACAAGGATAATCAGATGTAAGTTTAGATATAGACAGAAGTGATTTCGTTATATCTGGATATACTAACACTTGTTTCAATGGAAGAGTACTTGATGAAGAGGGTATGTCCACAGAACCAACATGAGTTATTGGTAGAAAATTACCATCACCCACCATGACTGAATCTGACCCGTGATAAGTTATGCTTGGTTAAGAAGGTATGGCGAGTTAGTCATATAAGCTGAGGCCCCAGTATCGGGATACCATTCATGACCCCCACTGTTTGGTGCTTCTGAGATTTTCATTGCTGCAAGAGCTGCTGGAATATCCTCCAGTTGATAGCTATTGTCGAACTTATGCCAGCATTTTAAAGCCACGTGACCTCGCTTACCACAAATCTGACATGTTGGTATGTTATCAGGTTCTGCAGACTGATTCTGATTTAATGTAATTTGTTGAGGAAAACCACGGCCCTTGGTTGAATAGAAGTTTTTGCCACAATTTTCATGACCCGTGTTGCTGTTGTTGTAATAGTTTTCAGTAGATCCAGAGACTTGAAAAGCCATGTGAGGATTAACAACTGCAGTAGATGCATCATATGCTTTGATACGATCATCAAATCTTTTCAACCGAGAGAAAACATCCTCAAAGGTAGGACCAAGGTAAGAATCTGTAGCACTTTCAAGCACAATAACAACAGATTCATACTCACGACTTAATCTATGAATAGCATCAAATATTTTCATTTTTTCACTCACAGGTTGTCCAATGGAAGCTAGTTGATCACAAACAGATTTCACTTCACCAAGATATTCATCCATAGATTTGCTATCCTTAGAGAGGGTCTGTAATTTTCTTTGCAGCTCAAACAATCTAGAAGAAGTAATGCGATTAAAGTGCTGAGACAAAGCGTATCATATATCTTGTGAAAAATCACAACCAACAATGAGATTCAATACTTCTTCAGAAAGAGAACTTTGTAACCACGGCTTGACAACATGATATGTACGTCTCCATGTTAGGAAGCTTGGATTTCGGATCTCGACCTCATGACCTTCATCATCCATCACCAGTGTTGTTTCAGCAGGCCTTGGCGTGGATCCATCGAGAAAACCGGACAACAGTTGTTCGGAGAGGAACGATTCAAACTGTAACTTCCAGAGGGTGTAGTTGCGTTTTGTGAGTTTGATTGTAACACAGTTTGTAATGTTGACAGCGGGACAAGTATAGTCGGTAAGAGCAACCATGACTCTGATACCATGAAAAAAGAGCTTGAAGCTCAAGGTAGAAGAAGAAATATTTTCAGAAATTTACGGTTTTATTCTCCTTGATAAAAAACGATTTAATGGTCCCAACTTAGAGGAAATTACAATTCAGGATCTGCTGACACCTGTCTTCATCAAGTGCAGTCACATGTCGCTAGCAAGGAATATTTGTTGGCCATTTTGATTTGCTTTTTAGGATCAGCAAATTGGCCACATTATACTTTTTTGTTGCATGTTTGATCTTTGTCGTTTTGCAGGATCAGCAAATTGAATTTTGTTTTAGTGGGCTTTGCTGCTGGATTGTTGTTATTGGGCTGAGCAATTTGCAAGCCCAAATCTTTTGTTGCTTTAACACTGTAGTTTTGCCTTTCAGTAATCATGCATGTTTAAATAGTTAGTATTGATTACGTGCTTTACCAAGAAAATTAGAGATTATTACATGCCACGTGCATAAATCTCCTTATAATATGCTTCTTTTCCCTAGGTTTTGTCGTCAAGATAAAACATGTGCAATGTATGTACGATCATCTGTTTTTGAGTGTTGACCATAATTTTAAGTTTTGGATTTTTCAATTACTTATTTGATTTGGACCTAGACAGACACCTGTCGGTTCATGAAATATAATATTGGTTTCAAATGTCGATTAGCAGATATTAGTATGTTGCTTAGGCCTTCAATATGAGTGTTTTTTTAAAAGATAGTTTTTTTTTCTTTCTAAAAATTAGTTTTCAAATTATTTTAAAATTTTAAGAAAATGCCTTTTAAAACTTTAGAAATGTTTTTCTTTTGTTACGTCCTTTTCATTCAAGTTTTTAGATTTTTAGTTTTCTTACTAATTTGAAAATTTAGTTTCTAGTGTTTTTTATGTTATTTAAAAAAATAAAAACTATTTTTTGAAAAATAAAATCTAAAAATTTATATGTGCCAAGAAACATGTGGTCTAGTTAGCTTACCCTTAATTTAACTTAGCACCAAATGCTGAATTTGAATTCCACCATATTCTAATTGGAACATTTAAATTATGAATCGGTCATTATCGAAATTGATACGTAACATTTTGTGGTAATTGATATGTAAATTAATACTTTTTTTCAACCAAAAAAAGTTAATACTCTTTTACCCACAAAGAGAAAGAGAAATTAACCTTTATTTTACTCTCTTTTGTGTTGGCATCATATGGACCATTAAGGTTAATTATAGTGTTTTCAACTCAAAGAGGGTAATCAGCAAGATAATTTTTTTAATTAAACATAAATTTCAAATCTAAAAGGATAACTATAGAGTAAAATTCTAGATTTTCACACTTCCGTGTACAAGATTTTCATATTATGAAATAATGAAGTCTTAAAGATTATATGTGGATTATATATATACACATTTTCAAACAATTAAATCGATAAAATCCAATATTTAGTTTAAAAATCATTATCCTAAACTCCAAATAATATCATGCGCGACTACACAATTCTATGGAGTTTGAGCTTCGGTTAAAAAAGTTGCGATAGATATTTAATCACTTTTCAAAAACACGTTTAATAACTGTCCTTATAAATATATATTTTACAAATCATGTGTCGAGTTAGGCCTAAGCATTCGAGTATTCGGGTCAGTTCTGAGTAAAAACTGATCGGGTCCAGGTCTATCGGATATAACATTTTGATACCCATATAAGAACCGATTGAAAACCGGGTCGGTACCAGTTCGGATCTTCCTCAGTTCGGGTCGGATACCGGGTACCCATATGAGAACATAAATCATTTTGGTCCAGTTTTGGTACCAGGTTCAGTTCGGGTCAGATAGATAATTTCAGGTATTTTTATCCGAAATCCACTAAAAAGAACCGAAATAAAAAAAAGGAACCGAACATTAAATTGAAAAAGATGTAGACTGGAATGTTGTAAAAATAAAAGAAAAACGAGAGTAATATGTCTAAATGTAAAAACAAGAACGTTAAACACAAAACATAGATTGTCAAAGTATATCAATAGAGTTCTTCATTCAAACTGAATCAGAAAACAGAAACAAACATAAGAAATCAGTAGAGTTCTTCATTCAAACTGAATCATCATTGAACCATTTGATGACTGCAACTTGCAAGTGTCTGAAACGTAAATTAGGAAAGTTGTTAATTTGACTTAAATATATGAGAAATTCATGGTTTAACAATAACAAATTAACAACCATTATTTTACCTCATCGTTGTCTCTCTTCCAACTAAATGAGTTTTATTCTTTCAGTTTCTAACTTCTCCAAAAGCTTCAAACTCTATAAAATCAAATGAAGCAGAAAACAAATTAGTGAACAACAAATAAAATATGAAAACCATAAAATTTAACATACATCGTACCTCTCATGAGGTCATCTTGCAATTGTATATCTGCAAGCATCTCTTGAATTGTTGTAATGCCTTTGTCACTGAATTGAACTTCACATTTCAACCATTGCTCAACACACATCAAAACTTCAATCATAGAATGTGTTAGACAACTTCTAGATAGATCTAAAACCTTTCCACTAGTACTAAAGGCTGATTCAGATGCAACTGAAGAGATTTGCATTGCAAGAATGTCTTTTGCGATTTCAGACATAACTGGAAACTTCAACGAATTTATTTTCCACTAAGACAACACATCGTAATGTGATCCGACCATGATGTTAGGATTCTCTACATTCTCCTTTAGATAAATCTCTAATTCTGAGCTTGAATGTTGTAATCCTATCTCAGTCACAAGCTCTTTGTACAGAGAATTCATTCTCTCATATCCAAGATCATTTTCCACTGAAATTGGTTCCATTCTATCACAACCAAATTGCTCATGTGAGTGAGAAGAATTTGCATTCGACTGAGCTGAATTAGTAACACTCACTGCAGCATTTTTCTTCAAACGATTGCTGTACTCATCAAACAATCTCTCCAAGATGTCCATAACTGAGCTGTTGATAAGAGCAGCTTCCTTGCCATCTTTTCCATATAGCTTCTCGAAACACAACTGAGCAAACTTTATTTTCTTAGACGGATCAAACACAGTAGCAACTATGATGAGCTTATTAATTTCTGACTGATTCCAATACTTATCTAGCTTTTCAATCATAGCAAATGCTCTGCTCTGCAAGGATGTGTTCGTACTCTTACTACAGGAATGCAGATTTCTAGCAATTGTGACTACTTCATTGTGGCACTTGTACGAACACACAGAAGTTGAAGCTGAGAATGTTAAAGTACTGTTGTAGAACAGAACCAATACTTTCATCAAAGCATCTACTGGTTCTCAATTAAATTTCATTACAGCATTTACGTTGGCCGTTGCATTATCTACCGTAATGGTAAAAATTCTCTTAATACCCCATTCAGCCACACATTCCATCAAGCAATTACATATTCGAGTGTAACACGAATCCCATGATGATGAGGATCCACATACAACATTAAACAATCATACAACCAAAATAATATCAGAAAATGAATAGCTGATAGATATCTATGCCTTGGATCCCTTTGCTTCTGAATAAAGTTGGTCAATTATGCCCTGAAATTAACAAAACTTTGTTATGTAATCTCTAAATTGGATTAGTTATAATAAAATAAAAAGTGATT
>WJSH01010254.1:0-11798 GCA_009757365.2 Lepidium campestre | reverse complement strand
TCTCCGGGATTATCTTCATCTCCAGGATCAAATTCATCACAACGTCCGATTGGATCGAAGAACGCAAAACTCAAAAGAAAGATCCTTGAAGGTAATCATTCGGGTGTTGAAACTTTGGTCTAAACATACAATTGAGTTAGATACATATACACGAGCCTACATTATTAGTATTAAATATTCATATTCTGATATTCTCTTCATTATTTCATTATCGTTTTCATTACTTTTCTCTGATTCTTTTCAATATTTTTCCTTTTATCTCTCCCAAAAAAATAATGATCTTTTTCACAAAAATGCAAATTTTCTGTGTTTTTCTCATAATATTTGCAGTGATGACTCCAACATATTGTGCTTTACAAGTATCAAATGGGACTGCAAGTGTCACATTGAAAATGAAGAATATGAATGTTGGTGGTAATAGCATAGTGGCATTACAAAATTTTCGTGATGTCAAATTTTATATCGAGATCAGTCTTGGTGATCCACCTCAGAAATTTAACATTATGTTCGACACGAAAAGCTCGAATCTGTAGATTCTTTCAGTGAAATGGCCAAAGACCACTTCTCCGCACTCAAACTTTGACGTCAAAGCATCTAAGACATACATTGAGAAAGGTGACTGAATGAACATGGTCCACATAATAATAGTTATATGCTAACTATTTCTTTACCAAAAAATAAAAAAAAATATGCTAACTATTTTAACTATAAAATACATTTTTAATGCTAACTCAATATTATATGCAAATAATTAACAATAACAGTTATATGCACAAAAATCATGCAAAAATTATGCAGAATTTGTGCAAAACAATAACAATGCAAAAATCATACAGAAACAAATAAATAAGTATGTCTTTTATTTTAAAAAAATAAATAAGTATGTTTCTTTTTAACAAATGATATTAATTAAATGAAATGTAGTCCTCATGAATAACTGAGATTATACAATGTGCAATAAAATTAAAAAACTGAAAAGAGCCAACATTCTTTTGGTAATGAGCTAAGATATATGCCACCTTATTTGAAACACGATTTGTCCATTGAAATTCGGCAATATCAAACTTTTGTTGCCAATGTAAGATATCACAAATCCAATTATGCAGATTGAAATTTGATTGTTGACCTTGAAGAAGTTTCACCATTGTCTGATTATCTCCTTCGAAAATTATCTTCTGATAACCTTTGATCCATGTAACTTGCATAGCCATTAACAGTGCCTGCAACTCCGCTTTCAAAGGTGTAGAACAAACTTTACCTGAGTTACTTCCAGCTTTCATAAAGACACCTTGCAAATCACGCATAATCAAAGCTGCTCTAGATGAACTTGATAAACAAAATCGACAATCATAATTCACTTTTATGTAGTTCTCCGGAGGACGAATCCAATGTTGCTGATTTGAAACTAAACTTGGAGTTATGATCTCTGCATCACCATTAGCATTAGAAGTGGATGACCATTCATTTGCATCGCGACAAGCATCTCGTACATCATCATACCAGGAATTCGATCGGTGTTGATAAAGTAATAAGTTTCGACTCTTTCAAATTCTCCATAAGGTCCACAATGGAAGTTGTCGTTGGTATGAAGTGAGAGCCATATCATTATACCACTGAAGAAGCAATCGAATCTTATCATCAAACTAAATAGTTAGAACTGTAAAATCCTGCAACGATAAGTTAACTCCTCGCCAGATAGCTTGAGCATATGGACACATAAAAAACATATGATGCAAATCTTCTTCACTTGAACAACAACGTCGACACTGAGCATCGAAAACTATTCTCCTCCTTTTCAATATTGTTCCAGCAACTACATAATTTGACATGATTCTCCACATGAAATGCCTTAATTTAGGTGTTGTTTTCATCTTCCAGATCCCTTTTTTAATGTCAATTACTCCATCTGGCTTTCTAATTATATTACTCTCCAAATGAGTAGCTAACCAATAACCAGACTTGACAGTATAATGACCTGTGTTATTATATGACCAACCAATCAAATCTGGATATGCAGCATTGCCCAACTTAATTCTCAAAATTTCATCAACATCATCAGGATGTATGCATTGCTCAATGAGTTCTCTATTCCAGTTTTTACCATTATGATGAATGATATCTGATACCTTTGACAGTTGAATTATCGAGTTCGATAGCTGCCTGGGTGATCGAGAGTATTATGTATGTAACCAAGGATCTGACCAAATATCTATTGATTTTCCATCACCAATTATACACCGCAAACCCTTCTTAACTAAATCTCGACCTTCTAAAAGTGACCTCCAAAGAAAATATGGCTTTCTTCCAAGTTCTGCAGACATGATATTTGTCATTGGAAAATAACGATCATTCAAAACTCTTGCCGCTAAACTGTGAGGATGTTGTATTAAACGCCAAATTTGCTTCCCCAACATAGCACAATTAAAACTTTCGATGTCTCTAAAACCCAAACCTCCTTCATTATTTGGTAAACTTAGCCTCTTCCAATTAATCCAATGCATCACCTTCCGATTAGATCCTTTGCTCCACCAATAACGAGACAACAATTGATTTATTTCAGAACAAATCCCAGCCGATAGCTTAAAACAATTCATTGTGTATATTAGGAGAGCCAAAGCCACTATTTTAAGTAGAATCTCTTTTCACGCATCTGAAAGAAATTGATATTTCCAACTCTTTGTTCTTTGTTCCACCTTCTCTACAATATATCTAAAATTTTCTTTTTTATTCCTTTCAATTTGCTCCGGTAATCCTAGATACTTCCCACAACCACCATCATTGTGTATATTGAGAGTTCATCGTAATCGTGTCTTCATAGATATATGGCGATAAGGGATCACCTTGTCGTATACTGCGCTCAGGATTCACTTGACCATATGGTGATCCATTTATCAACACTGAAAATGTCACCATCTCAATACATGTCATTATCCATCTGATCCAAATATCCAAGAAACCCATATGATGCATTGTTTGACGAATAAATTGCCACTCCAATCGATCATATGCTTTAGAAATGTCAGTCTTCACTATCATATAAGATTTAGCCCATCTTTTTCTATTCTTCAAAGAATGCAACACTTCTTGAGCTATGATTACATTATCCATAATGTTTCTCCCCGGTATATAACCAACTTGTTCATCAGTGACAATTGTAGGTAAATACCTTTTAAGCCTGCTCACGAAAAGCTTTGAAATAATTTTATACCTAACATTACACAAGGCAATCAGACGAAAATCACTCATAGTTCTTGGAGCATCCACCTTTGGAATTAAGCAAATGTTGGTGTGATTTGTTCCTTGTGGAAACTCGCCTGTTAAAAAATAACCTCGAATTTCCTCACATACATCTTCCTTGATTTCTGACCAGAATTGATGTAAAAAGCACCTGTTAATCCGTCTAAACCTGGAGCTCGATCAGCTCCAATTGCAAAAACTGCTTGTGTTATTTCGTCATCTGTAAACTCCTTAGTTAGATCATGATTAATTTCAGGAGTCACTTTGCTTTGAAAACCATCAAAAATATCGTCATAATGTTGATTATCTTGACGTGTTGTACGAAATAAATTTGTGAAGTAAATTGTTGCAACAACACCAATATTCACATCACCACGACATACAAGTCCATCAGGTGTATCAATGGATAAAATTCGATTTCTTGTCGCTCTCTGCTTGACCCTGAAAAAACCGTGTATTGCGGTCTCCAGATGTTAACCAATTATTACGACTTTTCAACCTCTAAAACTCCTCATCATCACGATATGCAATCTACAACTCATATCAAATTCTCTGAATCTCATCTGTCATTAAAGGGCCTTGTGATAATGCAGTGTCAAGCTGTTGTTTCAAATTCTGAATTCTTCGCGCTGCATTAACTGGATTTTCTTGTTTCCAGTGTGCAATAGATCGACGATAAGCGCTAATTCGAACACCTAAAGACACCTCACGATTAAAACCTTTCCAAGTCCTCGTCACTGTCTCCTTAAAACCCTCTTTAGTGAACATTCTTCTATCATATCGAAATTGATATGATCTTTGACTCATAACTTGACTGCAGCAAACAACTAGTGGCCTATGATCTGATCCACCAAAAGGTAAAAATTCTGTTTTAGCAGATGGATAAAGACTCATCCATTCATCATTCGCTATTGTTCTGTCCAAACAATATCATACATCATGCGAATACCTTTTACCACACCATGAGAATCGATCTCCCACATATTTAAGATCATGTATCTCACAAGTTGATATTATTCTTCTAAAGTCAGCAAAAGTTCTTTCTACACGATTTGCCCCACCACGTTTCTCAGAATTGTCTCTAATCTCATTAAAATCCCCCAAAAGCAACCAAGGATCATGGCGAATTGTTGAAATTCGTTTCAATCTTTCCCACAAATGATTTCGAAAGCTTGGATTAGGATGACCATAAACCAGAGACAAGTAAAAACTAATTCCATTACTTTCAACCTTACAATCGATCAAATTAGAAGATTGAAAACCTACAGAAACTGAAATTGAATTCTTCCAAAAGATTGTTAATCCCTCACTTATACCTTGTGGTGGGACTGTTACACAATTATCAAACCCTAGCAAACAACACACATCTGAACAACATCACCCCTCTGCTTTGTCTCCAACAGGCATATCATGTCTGGGAAATAGTTTTTAGTTATTTTCTTAAGGCATCAAACTGTCAAGTCAATGCCCAAACCTTGACAGTTCCAGCAGGTTGTAATCATGGCGCCTTGGGTGGTTTAGGAACCACCAAACCTTGAATCTTCATGATGGAAGAAGTACTGGAAGAAGCACCGGAAGAAGCACCTTCATCGGACAAAGATTCACGATGAGTTATCTTGGAAGGACCTTCACCATCTGCATCATCTGATAACTTACGCTTCCTTGTAATAACTTGAACTGTCGAAACAAGACCTGAAGCCAATATTGGTGTAACCACCACATCAGAAGAACCATGAGGAATCTCACCATATTCTATTGAATAGTGACGCACTTCATTTGATGGGGGAACAACAGATATAGGAACATGATCAACAATTGTTTCATTCATAACTAGATCAGAATCAAGTTCCTGAATTTGAACACTTGAAATCGGTCCTTGTGGTGATGGATCATTGTCATGATCATCATCGCTCCCCGATGAAGGCTCAAAACCGCCATTCTGGATACGACAAGCGCCTGAATCATGTGTAAGCATTCCACAAGCTTCACAAATTCTACACAGACGCTCATAATGTAATCGAAGAAGTGTATTGATCCCAACAGAGAACTGGAACATCCTCTGAAAATGAAGTGATTGAGTGATATCAAGATTCAAAATCACCCGAGAAAATTCAACTCGTGAAGCAGCATTTGAAGTGTAATCTGTTGCCAAAAGTTGACCAAGGGCTCTTCCAATATGATCAATGACTAGTTGTGTCATGAACTGCAAAGGGATGCCTCGTATTTGGACCCAGAAAAGTATGTAATTGAGCATCAGTAGACTCATGATTGGTGTCCAGCGTTGTAACACAATCATCCTATCAGCGAAAGACCAAGGACCATGTCGTAGCACTCACTCCATCAATTCTTCTGAGGGAAACACAAACTGAAAGCAGTTGCCTTCAATAATCCGACCATGAACAACACCAACAAGACCCCAAGTGCGTGGCAAAACCGCTATGATGGAACGTAGATTTTGTCGGCGTGGATTGGTTGGTCGACCAACCAAAACAAATCAATTCTCTGCCTCCACTTGACTGATGACATCGATAGGAAGCAGAACAGGATCGTCATCAACACCCAACTCCAAGTCTTGCATCACTCGCGGGTTATTGTTCGCCATTTTGAAACACCAATGTTTGTATTTTGAAAACCAAAAGAAAATCAATGTCTTCATAGTACAGACAATCACCGAGACATGAATTTGATTTCCAACTTTAAATAGGCAACACTCCACAAAAGCAGAGGAATAGGCATCACGCTGCATCGTGGGCAACATGGGGAGATTCACCGAGGATCGTGGACTAGCCTCCACACCATCCACTACGTCAATGTACAATACACTTACAGTTACCGTTGTCGGTAAAGATTTGAAAATAGAAACCGTCAATAACAAACGCCAAAAAATCGCCTCAGAGCACATTAAATAAGTATGTTTATTTTACCTTTGTTGCAAAAGTATTTACATATTAGTCTACCCCAATTATTGAATCCGTCGGAAATGTTCCATAAAAACATTGCATTTCACTATGCTGCTATATCTACCAACTAATTTTATTTTTCATTGTTACCATATTTAAAAAATTATATGGTCTTTCCTATATTAGTAAAAATCTTTTAGGCTAATATTTGAAACTGAATTATTAGTTTAAAAGCCCATTATAAAATTATTAAATTAAGTAAATAAGTAATTTAATACTTGAATTTTATGAATTTTATGACTTAAAAGAAGTGGATGACTGAGCGCCGGTTGTGCTTCTCTTTTGATGCAATCTACGATGTCACTGTCAAAACTGTGTTATACATTGAACAAATTAGTCGATAAAAATATTTAATTTACTACAATAAACATCAATTCAACTTGAATACAAATTTATTACTAAGAAATAATGAAATCATTGAAAAATAATAAAATTATTACGTTAATTGTAAGGACCAGTGTGGGTGAGAGCTCAACACCCATGATGAAAAGGAGTATAATTTTTTTTGTAAAAAGGTTTACTATTGAAATTGCAAAGGAGAAAACAAATGTTTTTAGCAACCATTACAGGCCCAATAAAAGAAGAAATAAAGAACACAATTTCAAGTTAAGAGAATGACATTGACTTGATAAAGAGAGGATTAAAAGATTTGGCCTGTGAGCGATGAGGCCCAAGCACGTGTGTCCGTACTAACCATCTTCACCTAACGCATTAAATGATCGTAGTTGAGAGAGAATATCAAATAATAGATTTGCATCTGAACAATTGAGATTGCGATGCCGTGAGAGGGATTAGTAAAGTATAACAGTAAGGAGACATTAATCAGCAGTGAGAAACTAGAGCTGGAGGAGTGACGACGTCATGGATGGGTTCTGATTTCGGAAGGTAGTAGCTCTGTTATGAATAATTTGATCGATGAGTTTAAGGACAACATCAACAGGTCGGGCGAGGTTATGGTGGATCCTACTATTTCGTTCAACCCAAATCTTGTAGATCGCCGTTTGCCAAACGAGAATGAAGAGTTTTCGCTTAATTTTTCCCACTGTAGCAGAGCATAGCTGGTTGATCAAGGTGGACCAATTCGATGATAAAGTTAGCTCTAACCGACGACATAGTTGGGACCAGATGGAGGAGGAGAAGCTGCACTCAAAAAAGAGGTGATTACGAGTCTCAGATCAAACGACACAGAGGAGACATGAGGTTGGTACTTGTAGACCCCAGTTAGATAAACGGTCACGAGTTGAGCATCTGTTCAAAGTGACTAGCCATGTTAGGAACCATATGAGTTTCACCCAGTCCACTTTAGCTGTAGGAGTTCTCAGTTGTTTATAAATTTCTCATGTGATGAATTTTTTAGATTTGGATCCATCTAGAGACCAAATGTAGGAGTCAACTACATTGGTTAAAGAGAGAGTAGATAGAAAGACTTGGATGTTAACCATTTCATCTGATCTTGTCGGAGGTAATTCCCAGTTAGCACCATTCTAGAGTTTAACAAGCATAACTTGAGAGTTGATGCCTACTTTGTTTCTCTCACCCGATAGATAATCGCTTAGCTGACCACATGGTGACCAGTTATCAGTCCAGAACCGACAATTGTAGCCATGTCTAGTTTCATCCAATCATAAACTAGATCTCTGTACTTAAGGATTTTGTTTGTACCCCAAGAGAACTTTTGTTTGGTGTTAATAACCCAGAACCTACTTAGATCCCTATCCAATATTTCAGTCAGAAACCAACGCACTCAGATTGATTATTGTCGAAAGAACAACATCCAAATTAGTTTTAGAGAGGTAGCTTTGTTCAAAATATCCAGGTTCCTTATCCCTAGACCACCTTCATCTTTGCTTTGATTTATAGTATCCCAGGAGACTCTTACCGAATGATGCCCCTCTAGGGACCCTTCCCAAAAAAAACCGACTAATCATATTGTTTACCTCTTTGATGCAACCTTTAGGAAGAATATAAGTGCCACACTAAAAGGAGGTAATGCCCGATATAACAGAGTTGATCAGTTGGAGGCGACCCGTATAAAAGAGAAAGTGCGCAGCCTATGTCGAGATCTTGCTTCTGATTCTAGTGAGGAGAGGAACACAATTAGCCAACGTCAGTTTCTTTGTACAAAGGGGTATACCAAGATATTGGACAGGTAAAGTGCCATAAGATAGACCTGTAGAGGTTTTAAGGACATGGATTTCTTGCTCTGTTACACCAGTCAAGAAGAAGCTTTTCTTTGTAATGTTGACTGCTAAACCAGATTTGCTCTCAAATTCTTGTAGGATCTGAAGGATGCTTTGAACTGAGTGCAGAGAACCATCAAGAAATATGAGCAGATCGTCGGCGAAACATAGGTGGGTAAGTTTGGAGGATATGCACTTATGGTGATAGCCGAACTTACCCTCTGCAGCTGCTCGATTTAAAAGGTAAGATAGGCAGTTCATACAAATGACAAATAGATAGGGAGAAAGAGGATGTCCCTGACGGAGACCTCTTTTTCCTTTAAAATAACCATGAATTTCACCATTGTATGCTACTGAAAATGAGGTTGTAGTTATGCACGCTTGAATCCATCTGATATACTCCTCAAGTACTTTCTACCCCTTTAGACAGTTGATGATAAAATCCCACCTTATAGTGTCGAAAGCCTTAGCTATGTCAACCTTTATTACAATGCGTTTAAGGCTTTTCTCCTTTGAATAAGCTTATACTATCTCACTTGCTAGCAAAGTATTCTCAATGAGTAATCTATCTTGAACGAAGGCTGTCTGATTAGGGAGAATGATGTCAGCTAGGATAGGCTTTAGCTTTGCCACTAATAACTTTGAGATAATTTTGTTAATCGTGTTGCAACATGATATCGGTGTGTAATCTGATAAGGATGTTGCGCCAAGCTTTTTAGGTACAAGGGTGAGGATGGTTGCATTTGCTGCAAGAGGAATAAATCCTGAGATAAAGAAATCGCTTACAACTTCTAAGCAGTCTTAACCAATTAAATCCTATGCTGCTCTAAAGAAGCCAGCAGTTAAACCATATGGTCCAGTGGACTTATTAACATTTAGTCTCTTGATAACAGTTTGAATCTCCTCATGATTGGGCAATTTTAACATGTTTGATATTGCAGGTAGTCTCAATCAGGTTCTAGAACCAACTGGCGGGAAGAGTGATGTCTGGTAGGACTGGTGGAGCAAGAATAGTAGAGAAATGATTTGTTGCTGCAGCGCCCATTAATAAGGGCTCTGATACTATCTACCCATCAAGAAAAGAGAAGGATCTGATGGAGTTGAAGGAGTTCCTAGCCTCAACTGATCTATGGAAAAAGGAGGAATTTTGGTCCCCTTCCTTTAGCCAGTTTATATGTGATTTCTGTTTGAAATATGCTTCTTCAATGTGTTGAAGTGCTATGAGTTTCTGATGAGCATCCTTCTCTCCTAATAGGTTCTCTCTGGTCGGATTACTAAGTGATGTAACCTGCAAAGACAGAAGAACAGAGTTAGCTTCACTCACTCTCTTCTCAATTTGTGAGTAATTCTCTCTATTTAGGTGTTTAAGTGGTTGTTTCAGTTGTTTCAGGCGGTAACAGAGGACAGAAAAGTTCTTCACCAAGCTTCTAGAGTGGATCCATGAAGTCTCAACCGTTTGGATAAAAGATGGGTGGCTTGAGAGGTAGTTCGGAAACTTGAAGGGCTTAGTGCCAGAAGATGGAATGGGTGAGCAAAGGTGAAAGGAGGCCGGAGAGTGGTCAGATAGGTCTGGAGGGAGGAATTGAGAGTAGCTAAGAGGGTCAACAGTCAACCAACTATGATTAACCAGAATTCTATCCAGTTTTTTAGAAATAGGATCTGAATCTCTTTTATTTGACCAGGTAAAAATAGAACCATGGAACCGATCAAACAGCCCCACATCCATCAAACAGTCCTGAAATATTATCATCTGAGAGTCTCTCTGAGTTATGTGAGGAGAGGAATGCTCTGCTAGGTGGAGGAGCTGATTAAAATCACCTCCAACAAGCCAAGGACTTGAGTGCAGATCGTATTAGGAATAAATTGTCAACAGCTCATTCCATAGAGACAATCTTTCCAACTGGAGATTAGATGCGTAGATGGTTGTGAATGTAAAGGGAGAGAATCCATATATTTGGATGTTGCAAGTGATAGATTGTCGAGATTGGTGAAGAACTGTGAGTGAAACTGGGTTCTTCCAAATCAACACAATCCTTCCGTCATCATCGGAGAGGTGGTTAGAGGTAAAATTTCACCCTCTACTAATTCGGTGCATAGCTTGATTTAAGTTGTGTTCTTTTATACAAGTTTCTAAAACTAATCCTAATAGTGAATGTGTGGATTTTAGCCACTTATTAAATCGATATTGCTTGCCCGAGTCATTCACCCCTCGGACATTCCAAAAGATTGGATCTAAATTCATAGGTTTTGTGAGGGTTTCACTCCTTGAGATTTGAGAGAATCCTCAGCAGGAACAAATGGATTTGAGATGGAGTTAGGCGTGGGATTTTGGCTAGTGGAAGGAGATGAAGGGAGATAATCCATTGGTTGATGATCTGGTTTGGTTGGAGGGCTAGGGAAGGAGAATTTGTGGCGTTTTGAGCTTTTGAGTGAGGCTGGGGTGGTAGAGGGAAGGCTAGGGTTTGAGAGAAGGGGTCGAGATAGAAGCACGTGGATCTGGTTGGGTATTTTCTGTGGAACTAGTGGTATGGGAATCTAGAAGGGTATTTTATGAGTGGAGGTGAGGCTGAGGATGGATTGAAATAGTAGTATCTATATTGTTAGAACCAATAGGATGAGGAGCAATTTTAGGAACACATATTTGGGTGACTTTGGGGCATAATTTAACTGGATGACCAATTGTTTTGCAGTGGCTACAAGTGGGAGGGGTCCAAGGGTACTCAACACCAAGTATTAAGAGTTGCCCATCATCCTTCTGTAGTTCAACTTGAGTAGAAATGGGCTTGCTGAGATCAACATCAACAAGCACATGTGCTTCAGAGATGTTTGTGAGTGAAAGGGTGAAGTCATTAACCTCCCTAGGTTCGCCAATCATTCCCGCTATTAGGCACCAACCTTTCTGTATCATAAGGTCAAACGGTATGTTCTTTACATGCGCCCATAATGGGATGGATGTAGGTTGTTCCAACACTTGCAATGAAGAGGAAGACCAAGTAACAACTGTTATAAGAGAATCATCAATGTACCATAATCTATTTTCTAGAATCTTGTCTCTTAAATAGCTGTTAGGTATTCTTATAAGGATCGATCTAGCATCATCTAGAACATGAAATTCAATGCGCCTGCCTTTTCCCCATATATGACTGAGCACACTCTGTATTACACCAAGAGAAGGAAGCTTTCCTGAAAATTGCCCAACAATGAACTCTTTGTGAGCTTCAGCCCCACGGTGAAACACATCATCAGAGATAGGTAATCTAGGTACTCCTTCAAGATTAGTAGGAAATAGGAGCGAGTCTCTGCAATTTTTTATTCATAGATTGACTGATTGTAGCTGCATAAGAGGGCGGATGAGGGTTGATTGAGGGTAGAGAATGAGGAGGGAGGAGAGGGGGAAGAGAAGCATGTGGGGGGCTCGGGT
>WJSH01010253.1:0-11642 GCA_009757365.2 Lepidium campestre | reverse complement strand
CAATCAGAGACAAGCCCTTCAAATGCTCCTTTAGTACCTAATAACACTCCAAATGCAAGATGTATGCAATGCAAATGCAAGATATGCTAGATATAGCTAAAACATCCTAATATGGAGCAAACGGAATAAAAAATCATGTAAAAGCTGGTAATAAAAGTGTCCTAAAACTAGTTAAAATACACATATATCATATGTGGAGATCTGTTTTATTATGTTCTTTGATATAGATGGACCTGCTTTCGCGGGCTGCTTACATACCCCAGTGGGGATAAGCCTGAAACGTAGTTCGTTTATTTTACATTTATTATTTTTGGTATCAAGCAGGCGATCCTATGCTTTCCTCATGCGTAGAATTGCTTTAGGTGGACCGCGTTCCACGCGTTGAGCACGGGCTTCCTTGTCTTTGGATCCTCTAGGCGATATACTCTGTTTTGAATTGTTATGGTGATGTGGTAGGATCCTTCCCAGTTTGCTCTGAGGTTTCCGGCATTCGGTTCCTTAGTGTTCCCGAAAACTTTCCTTAGTAATAAGTCACCGTCTTCAAATCTTCTTTCCTTTACTTTGGAGTTGTAATGCTTCACGGTGATGTGCTGGTAGCTCTGTATTTTAATCATAGCGAGGTCTCTCCTTTCTTTCATCAATGAGGTCCAAGTTGTCTTCCAGCAGCTCAATGTTCAAGCGTTCGTGAGCGTGGCTATGATTACTCCTGATGCTTAGAATTGATACATCCCCCGGGATTGCTCTTCCATATCGAAAGCGAGAGCGAATGATGTATTTTCAGTTGAGGTCTGAGCTCTAGTACGCCATGGAGTTCCTCCGTCCAACTTGACTTCTTGGTATCTAGACGCTTTTTTAGGTTACTTAAGATGGTTTGTTCGAAGCTTATGTCTGTCCATTTGCGCGCGGGTATCGTGAGGTTGACGTTTTATTTTGATTGTCATGGCACACCCTCTAGAGTGACTCTCGCATGATCCTTAGGGAATTTTGACGAGAAGTCTGGCTGCCTTATTTTGGTCAACGCAAAACAAATATGGTTCGCTGACGCTGCACTTGTATAGGTGCTGCTCAATCTTGCAGTATTTGGCGCTTTGGATTTTAATTTTGCTTGCCTTCCCATTTGTCTGGTGGTAGAAACCCGTGTTGGAAGTACCTGGCTATCGGCTCCCTCCAGTCCGATGGCAAAGTCTACTGATTTTCGTGATCAGATTGATTTATGGCTTCGGACTCCGTGTTTGCTATGTTGTTAACAAGGCAACCGTGTTTTTGGGAATTCTTGGTTTCTCTTTAAGTTCCATCGGAA
Organism: Lepidium campestre; assembly: GCA_009757365.2. Lineage (NCBI taxonomy): Eukaryota > Viridiplantae > Streptophyta > Magnoliopsida > Brassicales > Brassicaceae > Lepidium > Lepidium campestre. The sequence continues at coordinate 10,342 of WJSH01010253.1, read as the reverse complement.
TCATTCGCTTCACCATGGGGTCCAACGTGGATTCAAGTCCGACTAAAGCATCAGCTGCACTGTTTTCATCGCGGGGAATACAAATGAGATCAAACTGCTAAAATTTGGATGTGAGCTGCTTGACCATATCGAGGAAAGTTTTCATGCTTGTGTCCTTTTTTTCATACTCGCTGCTACATTGCCTTACTACAAGTTTCGAGTCGCTGTGAGCTTTGAAACATGCTACGAGGGATTCATATTCCCTTTGTTTGATGCCTTGTATCCGAGTCAGAAAGATTGTTCCAGAATTTCACCCGCGGGAGATGTTAAGCGGATGCCGATGCTGGATCCTGTCGGGTTGGGCGAGTTCCACTACGAAATTGGCCACAACTTGAGATTTGAAAGCGGTTTTTACCTTGTACTCGATGTCATTCTTACTCAGCTCGATCGCCCATTTGACTAATCACCCTAATAGACTCGGGCTATGAAGTATAGCGCAAAGCGGGTGTTCTGTTAGTACCGCTATTTTATATGATTGGAAGTATGGTTGCAGTTTTCGTGCCGATGTCACCATGGCTAGCGCCAGTTTCTCTATGGTGGGGTAGCACGTCTATGCATCTACAAGCGTTTTGCTTATGTAATAGATCAGTTTTTGCTCGTCACGGTCTTCTCGAACCAACACTTCACTGACGGCGACTGGGGAAACTCCTAGGTAGAGGTACATTGTCTCTCCCTCGACCGGTTTTGCTAGTATTGGAGGGTTGGCGAGGTAAGATTTGAGGAGCGCTAGAGCGTTGTCGCACTCTGCGCTGCACTTGAATCTTTTTATTTTCCTTTCAATAGTTTGTATAACGGTAAGCATTTGTCCGTCGACCTTGATATGAAGCGGTTTAGTGCCTCTATTCACCCTGTCAATCGCTGTGTATCTTTCTAAGTCCTCGGCGGTGATGAATCCATCATCGCGCTAATCTATCGAGGCCGCGTTTGGTGACAAGGTACCCTAGGAAATCGCCGGAAGCCACGCCAAATGAACATTTTTCTGGATTTAGCTTCATCCTGTATTCATTGAGGATTTTGAAGCATATCATCTATGTAGACCTCCATCGTTTTTCCCAGCTGCGCTACGAACATAGCATTTACGAGGTGCTCGTATATCACGCCGGAGTTCTTTAGGCCAAAAGGTATTACTTTGTGGCAATAAGTGCCTATATCGATTATAAATGATATTTTTTCTTGGTCCTCTTTATGCATGGAAATCTGATTGTACATTGCGAAAGCGTCCATAAACGACATCGTTTGGTTGCCCGCTGTTGCTTCCACGAGCGATCTATGTGGGGAAGTGGAAAGCTGTCTTTCGGGCAAGCCTTGTTGAGGTCGGTGATTTCGACGCATACTCTCTATTTTCCGTTTTTCTTTGTCACAACTACCGGGTTAGCCAACTAGTTGGGGTATTTGACTTCGCGGATCGAGCCCAACTTTAGTAGTCTGTCGATTTCATCGTTAACTGCTTTAGCGCGCTCGTTTTCCAACTTTCTTTTTTTCTGTCGGATTGGTTTGTAGGTAAAATCTACGTTTTGCTCGTGAGATGCAACAGCGGGGTCTATCCCTGATATGGCGGTAGTTATCCATGCATAGGTATCGACGTTGTTGCTCAAGAAGCGGATGAGTACTTCCTTTGTCTGGGGGTCGAGGTCTTAGCCTATGTTAACTTTCCTTTATGGGTCAGCTAGATCGATCTGGACATGTTTCAGGCGCGCTAAGCGAGGCTGATCGAGCAATGGATTCTTGTGTGTCCTTGATTTATGCTCGGTCAAAATCTCGAGCTACTTTAATTGCTACGCATGATCTATTTTTGCTAGCGTATAGCTTTCCCCATAGCATCTTCGGACTGTGCTTTGACATCCTCTTACCTTCGTGTCCCTTTTCGGGGTCGAGAATTTTAAACACTGGTGGTACGTCGAGGCTACTGCTTTTATGGCTTTAAGCCACGGTCTGCCAAAGATTGCGTTGAACGATGCTTTTTGTCCACTACTACGAACGTTGTAAGTTTTTACTCCGCATGCCTCGATTAGTAGTCAGATCTTGCCAAGTAGGGTTTGAGGTCCCTCCAACTTCGGATCCTTGAATCCTATCCGGACAAAGGTGTCATGGAACAACAGATCCACGGAGTTTCTGGTGTCGATCAGTATTCTTGCTAGTTCGATTTCAGCTATGTCTAATTGGACAATTAGCGTGTCGTCATGCGAATAATTCATGTTTTTGGCATCTTTGTGTTTGAAGCCAATGTCAGCGTGACGATCTTCAGGTCGAGCCCGTCGCTTGTGTGACTTGATTAAATTTACGGAATCTCTGCAGTACTGCAACCCTCCTTCGATGAAGTCGACTCATATTTTCTGCTTTGGGGGATCCTCTTCTGGCTCTTTCCATTCCAACCCTGGTGAATTTATTTCGAACCGGTGTTTTCTACTGTATTCTCCTTTGTCTCGCTACTATTTCTTCATCCCGTCACGCCATTTCCCTTCCTCTTTCAGGTATTTTACAGTTATGCAGTTTTCCAAGTCGTGGTCTCTTGTTTGGTGATAGTGCAAAACTTCTAGGGGTTGTGATCATTGTATCTTTGGTTTTACTTTGCATAAGAATGCTTCCCTTTGGTTTTCGGTTTCTCTTTTTGGCCGTCCTTCTGGCTCCTCGGGTTTTCTTGTTTGTCTTCCTGAGATACCCCTCTGATCTCTTCCCAATTGGCGTAGTTCGCTACTTGGTGCAACGCGTCGTCAAGGCTGCTTGGAGGGTTCTGTACGAGGTTGGCTCAGAAGTTAGAACGCGGCCATAGCCCGCTGTCAAGTGCGAGTAAGGCCATTTCGTCGTCCACATGAACACTCTTGGCCTTCATAGCCTTGAATCGTTCTATGTATTGGTGGAGTAGCTTGAATTTCTCTTGTTTCAGGTTCATTATGTGTTTGACCATTGTACGGTGCTCGATGAAAATTGAGTATTGCTTTAGGAAGGCTCCGATGAGCTGCTCAAATTCGTTTATCGATCCTGGTTTCAGCGCGAAAAACCAATCCAGCGCCGCCCCTTGAAAATTCTCGGCAAAGAATCGGCAAAGGCCCGCGTCTCGCTCTTCTAGTTATAAGTAGGCCATGTCATGCACCAGCCGGAAAGATTTCAAGAATGTTGCGGGGTCCGTATTGCCATGGTATTCAGGGAATTTTAGTTTTCCCGTTTGGCAAACCCGTGCTATTGCGATTTTTGGGGTGAACGTTGTCATGCGCGTTTGTTCGATCACGCGATAGAGTTCCAGGGCGGAGGTTCAAATTGTTGCTCTGTGTTGGTTCGGACTACGTCACTGGTGCTTTCCTTCCCTTACTTACCATTTCACGATTTGGAGAATTTCCTGAGATTAGTTTCTCGGCCCCATGGTGGGCGCCAAATTATTTATGCAGAAAACAGTCAAACAAGATTACAAAGGTGATTGCTAAGATCTAACAAATACGTCGAAACTTATTTGCTAAAGCCGATCTCTTTTCTCAGAAAAATCTCCCCCATTCTCTCTTGTTTTTCCTTCTCTTTATTCTCCTTCTTCGTCTCCCCCTTATTTCCGTATCTTACTCCCTAATTGTTTGGGAATTGATTTGTCATTAACTTTCTATTGATCTCGTGATTTCTGGTTATGAGCAGGAAGAAGACTTTACTTATCGTAGTGCGTTGATATTTTACTTTCCTATATTGGTTCCTGCCATGACTCAGCCTGTATCCTTCTCCTTTATGATTATCGCATATATTTTCTTGGAGATGGACCTTAGTTTGAATAGGAATCGATTGATTGGATCATGTGTCGAATGTTATTGGGCCCATGGTTAACAATACTTAACTTCTTCACTTCATAAAATAAGTCTCTTAAGAAGTTAAAACAGTCTTAATATATAAGACCTCTAAACAATTTTGACAACTAGGATGTAGTTCTCTAGATAGTTAACAAGATCTAAGCTCTTGTTTAGTTGATAGATAAGCGTCGGAGACAGAAGTCAACAAGCAGACCTGTTGGCTCTGTGACAACAGAGTCATCGTCATCCTTAATCGCTGCTCCCATAAAGGTTTGAAGACCAGACAGTTTGACAAATGAAGTCTTCTTCTTGTAGCATATATGCACATCCACAATTAGATTTCCCTTGGTCTTCTCCAGTCCAACTATAATCACATCTCTAAGTCCAACATAGCGTGATCCACTACCTGACGCGCCATTGTAAATTCCCCACAAGACCAAGAGAAAGTGAACAAGATTAGATCAAAACTTTGCCATTAATCTTTGAAAGTTTTAAAATTTAACTAACAACAACTTTACATCTCCAACACGATCAAACTCCGAACTGAACACATGAAGTCTTGCTCCCACCGGTTGTGACCTCAACAACTTCAATGATTCATTCAAATTCTTAGCCTCGATCACTTCTCCTTTCATGGGAACGCGAGCTACGTGACAAGCAAATGGGGGAGGCTTGAACGTACATCCTAAATGTGCCCAATGTCTATAAGAGTATATAAGGGAAGGATACATTTGTAAATACAATATCATACACTAGGTCAATGTACATCACAATATATTGTAATTCGTTAACTCTAATAAACTCAATTCAGCATCTTAATCTTTATGGTATAGGAGCAGCCTCGATACCTACTCAAAATTTAAAACCTTTCGCCGGCTTCTCATTCTTAAAATGATGGCTGCTTCTTCTTCTCCCACCTCCTCTCATGACACCATCAACCTGACATATCCTATGACGCTACACGACGTCGACTAATGTCACCAAGCTGAATTCCTCTAATTTTCTCATGTGGTCTCGCCAAGTCCATGCCTTGCTCGATGGATATGAACTTGCAGGGTATCTTGATGGCACCACTCCCTCCCCTCTGATGACTCTGTCTACTATGACTAGAGCCACTCGAAATTCGGCATTTAAACTATGAAAACGTCAAGATCAGCTAATCTACAATGTATTACTTGGTGCAATTGCTAATTCCATTTAGCATTCTAGCTACCACAACAACCTCCGCTGAAACATGGGAGACTCCCTCTGCAACTTATGTGAAGCCTAGCAGAGGACATCTCAAACAATTGAAGCAACAAAACAAGCATTGGAGCAAAGGCTCCAAATAGATTGAAGAATATTTTCAGGGTCTCATTACTCGCTTCAATCAAATTGTTTTCCTTGGGAAACCTGTTGATCATGAAGACAAGATTGAGCACATCTTAGAAGGTTTGACAGAAGAATACAAAACAGTTGTCGATCAAATTGAGGTTCACGATCTCCCTCCTTCTCTCACTGAGTTGCACGAAAAACTCATCAATCATGAGTTAAAAGTTGCAACACCTGTCACAGCACCATCCCCTTTACCTATGACAGCAAATGATGCAATGTATCATGGATCTAATCAGTCCTCCTACTATCGCAATCAACAAAAACCACATCAAAAGAACAACTGGCAGCAAGATCAGAATAGCTCTCATAATGATCAAGGCCAAACACATGGATACCAAGGGAAATGTCAACTTTGTGGTGTGTTTGTTCACAGTGCACGTTGTTGTTCTTAGTTAGTTTCTGGTCCGAACACTCAAGCTGCTGTTTCCAACTCTCTTGCTATGTGGCAGCCACGTGCTAATGTTGCCACTGCACAGCAGTACAATCCCAACAACTGGATCCTTGATAGTGGGGCTACACATCATTTGACAACATATCCCAACAACTTGTCACTCCACCAACTCTAAATGGTGGCGAAGAAGTAGTGATAACTGATGGTTCTGCAATACCCATCTCACATACGGGTTATGCTTTACTTTCAACTCCCACCAAATCTCTTCAACTCACCGATGTTTTTTATGTTCCCTCTATTCATAAGAATCTCATATCTGTCCATCGGATGTGCAACACTAATCATGTCTCTGTGGAAATTTTCCCTTTCTCTTTCTAGGGGAACGATCTCAATACGGGGGCCCCGTTACTCCAAGGTAAAGCTGAGCAAGACTTGTACTTGTGGCCGAGATTACCTTCACCCGTTCATGGCTTCTCAGCCATACCATCGCCAAAAACATTTCTTTCATCGTGGCATTCCAGATTGGGCCACCCATCTTTACCTCTTTTGAAAACTATTGTTTCAAAATTTGCGTTGCCTATTTCTCATTCTATGCAAGCTGAGTTTCATTGTTTTGATTGTCTTATTAATAAAACAGATAAACTACCTTTTTTTAACAACTTCCATCTCCTCTTCCAGACCTTTAGAATACCTTTTTCCATATATTTGGACCTCTCTGATCCTTTCCATTGACAACTACAAGTATTATCTCATATTTGTAGATCAGTATTCTCGCTATACTTGGCTTATACCTCTCAAACAAAAATCCCAAACTCAAAAAACATTTATCACCTTCAAATCACTTGTTGAGAATCGCTTTCAGACAAAGATAGACACACTTTATTCAGAAAATGGCGGGGAGTACATTGATTGACTGGTTGTAATTCCACAAAAACTATCAATTAAAACTCGTAACAACACGAAAACTTGAATTTAAGTCTCTAACCACATAAAATTTCAATAATGTTTAACCATGGACTTAAAAGATTTTTTGATTTTTTTTCCTTCTAGAGTGTTCTTAATTTTGTGTATATTGTCTAATACTATAAATTTATTTATTTAAATACTAGTTGGTGACCCGTCCTTCGGGCGGGATTTGACTACAAAGTAGGAAACAATATCATGTCTTAATTGAGTAGTTTATTATACATAAATCATGGTACTCATTATACATCTTCATCAAGGAGTAGCATATCAATATCCATGAGTTTCCTGCCTTTTTTGACATTAGGGCTTGTTAAAATCATAAAAGTCTTGCAATGATATATTGAGAGTTTCAAGATTACAAATCCGAGAAAGAGATGAGAAGTTTCTATATTGATTTGGTGAGAATTTGAGAGGGTAAAATTGTAGTAGGTGGCAATAGTAATTTGGAATTACCAAATAACCTATTTATAAGAAAACAAAAAGAATGAGAAGTTATATTTTGGGAGGTGTATTGAAACATGGATTCTAAAATATTTTGAATGATTTAGAATTTATGAAATTTCAGATGATTTTAGAGAATTCCTTATGATTTAGACAAAATCCTCTAAAACTCCACCTGGAACAATGAGATTTGGATTGTGTGTGTTTTAACTATAGAAATCATCTAAAATACTTTAGAATCATTTAGAATCACCTAAAATTGCACCCTTAAATTTTTTTCAATAACAGTGAATTTGATTGTGTTTTTTTAAATCACTAGTTCAATAACACTTGATTTTAGATGATTTTTAGAAATTCATGTTTGAATAAGAGGTGATTTGTCACTTAAACTCAAATCATTTAAAATTTATGTTTCAATACACCCCACTTTGTGGATTAAAGACAATGTAGTGGGTATAATTTACTATTACACAATTTCATTAAGTATATAATTATGATCTGAATGGGAGTATATAAAGAAACATCATCCATGATTTAAATGAGTAGAAATGATTAAATGATTTCACTGAATGTAAAAATATATGATGTATGTGGTGAATTTATATTTTGTTTTTGTAATTGTGGTTTTTTTAGTTTAAATATTAAATTATTAGAGGTATGTGTTAATTTTAGAAGAAAAAAAAGTTGGTAATTGTGGTTTTTTGCTGTAATATAAATACTTAAATTGAAAAAAGATAATCTATATATATAAAAAGTAAATTCTAAATTTGTTTTAATTTAAACATAAACTTTTTTTTCTTAACTATGGTATTTCTTTTAATTACAAAACTATAAGAGATATGCTTTCATATTATATTTTTTAGTTGAGATATTAGTTTTAGTTTGAATACTAAATTGGTTTTAATATCTAATGAATTTATCATTTATCTTAAATTGTGGTTCAAAATTTATAATTTAGTTTTATTGTGGTTTAAAATTAAAAGGCTGCTTTAAAGATGAATGATGATGTTGCACTCTAAGAAGAGAGCAACATTTTACTTTATATATATAGATATTTTTTGTTTTATTTTATTGACAAATACGGTTACTAAAGGTTCGATGAATAAATATTTACATATATCATATGTAGTTTCTGAAGAAGATAAAAGTGTATATCCTCACTCACTTTATTCAGAATTATAATCAGACTCTCTTATAAAACAAGAATATGAATAATCTAGAATTTATTGTAGGTAAATACAACGGTCAGAAAATTGGGATGAGAGAAGGGAAAACTTGTTGTGTAGTGGGATCAATTTGTCCTTGACCTTGTCTAGTGCAGAGGGAGCTGCGGGTTGTGCATAAAATCGTACAGAGGTTCCAAAGACGCAAAGTTCCAACGATAAAGCAGCGTGTGTGTTGTTGGGCTTTGACATTAAAGGACTTTGATGAAAAGTTGTGACTTGGACCTGTTTGGTTGGGCTTACAGTTCCAATTTGGATTAAAACCGTATTTGAAAATCATATGTTTGTCGTATTTTGATTTATATATACACATATCTTTAATTTTCTAGTTATATAATTCATCTCCTAGATACAATGAATTAATCTAAGTCTTACACATTATTAAGCTGAAATCATTTTATTCTCCATGTTTATTGATCTTGATATCTTGTTTGGAACCAACTTGGATTTCTATAAACAACGAGCAAACTAAATTGTATAACTCGTTTACTTAATTTTAACTCATTAGTAATGAATTTGTAGTTCTCAAATATAGTCCAATCAGGAAGGTGATTAATTTCTAACTATAATTAACTTTAAAACAAAAGTTAAACACTGTATGGTCCGTTTATTATCAGTGCAGTATCCAAGCTGTATACAATTGTTTTGTAACTACGAAAAATAGAGTATTTTTTATTGTTGAAATATAAAAGAGGCAAAGACAATTCTCACCCCAAAAACAAAGAAAAGAAAAAATCAAATAGAAGTAAATAAGGTATGAGTGAGCTTCTACTTAAGGGATAATTTTCTTGCCATTTGTTACCCTTGGCATGCGAAACATGCACAAATATTTCCTTTACATTTTCCGTGGTTGTGCCGTAGGTTTCTGCAGTCTTTATTGCACAATTTGGCTTCATTATCTTCACCACAACGCGATGGTAAATTGTTTTAAACCATTTTACATGGTAAATTTGCTTGTGCAATAAATCCTAATACAAATAGTCAATAATTTAAAATCAAATACATAATTTGATTTAGTTAGATATTTTATAAAAATATACTAGCTCCGATTGGTAATGTTGCATAATTTTATAATGGCAAAAATAAAATAAAATTACATAATAAAAATTACATAATAAAAAATTGCAGGATGAAAATTTGCACAACACGAGGATTGGATAACTTTTGCGTAATGGCAGAATATAATTTAATATTATTAATATACAACTATTAATTTTCAAATAGATTTTTAGTATATTATAGATATTTCTTATATTTAAGAAATTAATAATTTAAATATATATATATATTTATTTATTTATTTAAAACTTGAAAATATATTTTCTAAATATTATAAAAAGGTATTTAACACTTTATATTATTAATTTTAATACATTCATGATACATAAAATATCTAATGATGTTGTGAAACCCAAATCATAGATGTAATTTCATTTCTTACAATTTCTACTTTTCATGCGATCTAGATAGTATTTCATACATTTAAACAATTTAATTTATATTTCATACACTTTAAGAACTAAAAAAATAATTTTGAAGACCAACCTACTCATAATTATATACTTAAAGCGTTTTTAGTTTCATACGCTTTAAGCTGGTCTATGGTGTTATGTGAATGTAAGAAATGGTAGTGAGCCAACAATCTCCCAAAAAACCTTTGTCCAAAAGAAAAGTGGGGTGAAACTTGAGAGAGGAATACTCAAGTGTAATCTTAGTATGTCCGGGGTTAATCCAAATGTTCTTTGTGGTGCTTCCTGGTGTATAAGAGACCATACAGGTGTGATGGTATATCATGCTAGAGATGCTATTAGTCCTACTCAAAACCGGTTTTGTGCTGACTTTAAAGTCATGCTTTGGGCTGTTCAAAGTGTTGCGGAACTACAGTGTGATAATGTAGAGTTTTGCACTGAATTAAGATCCTTAGTGGAAGCAGTGAAGAATCCGATAGTTTGGCCTAAGTTCAGATCATTCCTTGACAAATTAGGTAAGAGTTGTCAAAATTTCTCACGATGGAGTGTGTGTATGTTATAGGATTTAGCCTCCACGTGATAGCGCTCGTGACTTGACAGACGAGAATCGAGGGTTCGTTACGAAGAAGTTGGTTCCGTGAATCTTCTTAGTTTCCTTATCTTCTTAATTTCCAT
>WJSH01010252.1:0-11625 GCA_009757365.2 Lepidium campestre | reverse complement strand
ATCGTCCAAACCAATAACTTTTTCCCTGTTTATTTGTGACATAAACAAATTTAAGCTTTGCATCACACAAGAGAGAGAAAAGATTCAAAAGCCTCAAACTTTAGAGCTTCAATCAGATAAAAGACAAAGCTTAACATAAGAAAATTGGAATGTTTCAGATTACGTTCCATAAACCCTAAAACGAAACTAGAACTGTAATGAAACCACTAGTCTACAAAAGAAATCGAATTTCTTTTACATGAAAACAATTCAGCGAAATCAGACGCTACGCAATTCGGAAAATGGGTTGGAGAAAGAGAAAGTAGCAACCAGAAGAATGTTGCAAGAGTTGAAAAGGATTGACCTTTTTTTGATTGTCGCTGAGGGATTAACCAGAGGATCTTCGTTCTCGAAATCAAGAGGCCCATCCAAATCCATAGTTAATTCGGTCTCCCTTATCTCCTCTGAAACTTGGGTTTCTTAAATCTTCTTGCTTTCCTTCAGAGGAAACCCTTAAACTCTTACAGAGTTGGGAAGCGCGAACAAGAAAAGTGTTCAAAAGAGGCAGCACTTTCGATTTAACGCATTAGGATTTTCTATTTAGTTTTTAACTTTATTTTTATATGCTAACTACAAAAATTAATTTAAGGAATACTAATGCAAAAAGCAAAGTTAATATCTTTGTTTTTTGTGCCTCGGAAAATTTTTCCTTCCTTGGGCAATAAAGCTTGCCACTCAGTTTGATAAACCTTAATTGCCATCCTCGACAGTCGACATGGGGAATGACGGTCCGGTGGCTTCCAAAATATTGGCGATGTTAGTCTGGTGGCTTCCAAAATATTGGCGATGTTGTTTTCGTCTTGTTCATAGGTTAGAGTTATTGTTTCGAAGCCTTTGTAGGTTTCGTTTAATAGTGAGATGTTGGTCGGTTGATGCATTTTTCTTCTGACCTTTAACCGGTCGATCTACATCATTCTGCTATGGTAGTTGGTGGTGGTTAGGCGATATTATCGGTTTCTTCCAATCAGAATTCAAGATCATATCTCAATTGTGATATGAACAGTTTGATTATCTTTCTTTTGTTATCGACTTCTAGTATTGATCTTGTTGGTGGTTCAATTTTTTATCTTATGAGATTCAATTTTATGGAGTTAGCCAGTCTTTTAGATGAATTTCTAAATCATACATTGATTTTAAAATCATAGAAAGTGAATTTTTCAAATCTAACTCAAAATAACAAGTATTTTGTAAGGATTTGAGTCTTTGTATTTTAAAGAGAAATCCACAATCAAATCCACTCAAATCCATTAAAATAACAAATACATACTCAAATCCGTAAGGTTGAATAACATGTGATTTTAATTAAGATTTATAAATGATAGAACAAAAAAAGTGATTTTGAGTAAGATTTACAAATGACAGAACCAATAACACATAATTTTAAATAGAATTTGAAAATCAATACTTGAATAACACATGATTTTGCAAGGATTTCTAAATCCATTAAAATACCACCTTGAAGAAACCCCCTCCACTAAGTATTTTCACCCGGTTTAAAAATGATTTTTTGTTAATCATTTAGTTATTGTTCCCTGTTCTTCGAGTTTATGTTGGATTTTAGTTTATGGGAATTTTAATAATTTCTGCTAGGTTTAGACCTATATAGATTTGGTTTAGTTGGTGTCTATGTAATCTCACCTTTTATATATTGGAATGAGAAAAAATCATCATTGTAATGTAAAAGCAGTAGAAGTGTACTTGCAAATAATGAGTAAGTACATATATAATATATAATAGAAAGAGTATATATTATATATGATCGAAAATGTTTAATTAGGATGGAATATTGGAGTTTGTTAAATGGTTGATTTTGTTTGTTGTACAGTATTGTTGTTGTTAAGCCACCAATGAGCCTAAGATATGTTATTCGGCTGTTGAAGAATGAATTTAACTTTTCCCAGTTTGGTATTTGTGTTTGGGAGTCTCATTGTTCGGTTGCCGTGTAAGGATGCACCAATATGATACAAATATCCATAGCAAGAATATAATTTCTATTCGATCATGGGCTTTCAACTCAAAATCAATTGACAATAAGTGGAAATACCCATATCTTATATATACTAGTTAAGATCTCTTACAACTTTTCATGTGGGATAATATTCCCTAATACGTCTCCTCGAGATGATGACTTTTTGGTCATTGATCTTGACATGTTCGGGGATAGATCGACGATACCAATTTATGGGCTTGGGTTATCGATAATTACACCAACTTTGTAAGTGTGAATAATAATGGAAATACTTAATTGTGTATTTGTTTGTGTAGTTTACCTTTTGCAGGAAATGAAAGTTGACTAACACAAACACTTTAGCGAAGCAGATTGTTTTGCAGGGTTAAGCAGAACAGTGGAGCCACTGCATGTTGTACACAAGAGGTGTAATAGAAGCAGTTGGTGTCTGAAAGTCTCCAGAGTTGTTGGTGAACAACTGTAGCGGAGCAGATGGTTCCGCAGGTTAAGGCAGAACAGTTGGAGATACTTCAAGCTATACAAAAAAAATTGTAGCAAGGCAGGAGAAGTCTCAAATGGGTTAGCATTATGAGAGGGCTGTTGGCTGCGTGTACAACATGCTGAACAATGGCATCTCATGATGGCTAGAAGCATGAAGCCATACTCTACATTGAATGTAGAATAGTGTTTCCAAGTTCTATATAAGTGAGAAAGTTTTCTCCATTAAAACTCACCTCTTTGTGAAAAATATTCTGCCAAAATACTGAGTGATCAAGAGAGAAATATCTGATTGATTCAGGGATTTGTGGTGAGTGAATAAAGAGTGTCACAACTGATGCTGTAAGTGAGTTGGGTAGTTTAGGGATCAAACAAGAGAAATCACAAGGTATTGTGATGTTGTGTAATTCTGTGTAAATAAATTGTGGAAATTGTGTTTATAAAAGATTTTTATGCTCAAATCTTCTCTGTCTGTTCAAGCGACTACTTGATCTTACAATCGAGTCATTGGTTATGTTCTTTTAATTGGTATCAGAGCGGAAAATCGACCTGAGATACTTCATCTCTGCACAGGTTAGATCCTACGGAAGCTAAGGAACCATCAAGAAAGATTGTAGGAGAAGACAAGATGATCTTGGTTGACGAAGACAAGTTAAGTTGTAAGAAAGTTCAGATGATGCAAATCATTGGAGGAGATGGTGAATAGTCAGACGCTAAGACGTTCAAGACTAAAGGTGACAAGTTTGGAAAGAAACGTGATAAACAATGTTTTAAATGTGGTGGCATGGGTCACATCAAGTCTGACTGTCCAACTGCCAAGAAAAACAAAATGAAATGCTTCAGTTGTAATGGAGTTGGGCATACAGAAGATGAATGTCTGAGTGGACAAAAAGGCAAACAAACATCTTTCAAACTTTAAGCGACACAGAATCTGAAGAAGAAAAGGAAGAGGAGTTTCCAACATTTATTGGATCTACTTCATACATAAATGATTCTGTTTATGTTGAAACTGACTCAGAAGATGATCAAGATTTTGATCCAAAGAAACATTATACGGTGCTATATGATAGTTGGGTTTGTTTGAGCAACGATAAGCTTCAACTGATCAAGGAAAAGATGAGTTTGGAAGTTCAGGTCAACGTGCTTCGTGAATAAGCTGAAAAAGAACATGTCATGGCTCAGGGTGAAGAACTTGCAAAACGGTTGACCATGCTACAAGATCTGTATAAGCATGAAAATGACAGAGTTGAGTATTTACAGCAAAACATTGATGAAGAGTACAAAAAGATTTGGATGCTCAACAATGGCTCAGAACAGCTTGATAAGATCCTCACCATTAGTATAACAGACACACATCATTTTGGTCTGGGCTACAATGGAAATGTTAGCTCACAAGTGTCAGATCTTGAAAAGAGTGTGTAGTTTATTCAAAAAGGATATGTTGATGAGGAAGCAACTCACTTTGCCAAGAGTCAAAGTTCAAAACCTACAGTGGTGGTGTAATAACAAGCTCATAACAGAAGTGTCAACAGAATTCGGTCTATAAAGACAAAGCCTAACACAAACAAAAAACTGAGGTATAAAAGCAATTGTTATTTATTTAAGACTAATGCATTTGCTTGTGTTTATTGCAATAAGTCAGGCGACAGGAGGGAAAACTGCATCAAATTCAAGGAAAATATTAGGAAGTTGTGGATGGTTGGACGATGCCATCTGGAACCTACACAGTTCTGTCATGTTTGGGTGTCAAAGTCAGACTGTATGAAAAGAATACTCAGTTGTCTGAAGTCATCAACTACAGACGGTTGTACAAGGCTGGAGATGAGATTGAGCTGATGTGTCTTCTAAAGAACACAGAAGGGTTGATTGAGAATCTTGATGCTAAGGTTGCTTACACATCAGCAAAGGGCATTGATGGTCGGTCATGGTACTTTGACAGTGGGTGTTCAAGGCACATGACAGGAGATCAATATGTTCTGTGCAAATACTCTGAAGTGACTGGAGGGAATGCCACTTTTGGTGATGGAAATAAAGGCAGCATCAGAGGAAATAGAAGTATTAGAGTTGATGATCAACCTCCTCTAGTAGATGTTTACTATGTTGATGGATTGAAGGCAAATCTAATCAACCTCAATCAACTGTGCGATGCAGGTTTCAAAGTATGCTTCACTAATACTGAATGTGAAGCGGTCAATGCAAAGGGTGACATTGTTCTGATGGGAATGAGGTCAAGAAATAACTGCTACATATGGATTCCATCCAATGTGTGCATGTCAGCTGTCTCTTCTGATCTTGATCTTTGGCACAAACGACTAGGCCATATGAACACTCATATCTTGGTAAAACTAGTGCAAAGTGATGCAGTCTAAGGAATACCAAAATTACAAGAAGAAACTGGATGTGTCTGTCGAGTATGTGCATCAGACAAACAAAATCAAGTTCAACCTAGGAAAACAATTGAAGCTGAAACGAATAAGATTTTGGATCATGTTCATATGTATCGGATGGGGCCAACTCAAGTGGAAAGCTTGAATGGAAGTAAGTACATTCTTGCACTTGTTGATGAATTCTCAAGGTACACTTGGGTTCGGTTCTTGCGGGAAAAATCTGAAACCTTTCAGAGTTTTAGAATCTTGGCTCTTCAGCTACACACTGAGAAAGGAAACATTGCTCAGCTCAAAAGTGATAATGGTGGAGAATTTTAGAATGAAGTGTTCGAGAAGTTCTGTGAAACTCATGGTATCAGACATCAGTTTTTTGCTCGCAGATCCCTTCAACAGAATGGTGTGGTTGTACGAAAGAATAACACGCTACAGAAAATGGCTCGTGTTATGATCCGTGGAAACAATGTCTCTACACGATTCTGGGCTGAAGCTGTGAGCACATCATGTCACACTATCAACTGTTTGTATGTCGAACCTCGAACAAAAAGAACCTTATATGAGTTGTGAAAGGGGAAAACCCAAAATCTGTCTTACTTCCATATATTTGGATGTACATGCTGCATCCTCAATGACAAAGATCAACTGGGCAAATTTGATGCTCAAATTGATGATGAGATGTTCCTTGGATATGCTCTAAATAGCAAGGCGTACCGTGTGTACAACAAGCGAACCATGTAAGTAGAGGAGTCTGTCGATGTTGTGTTTGATGAAAAGAGCTGGAAAAGGCATGTCCAAGTATTACCCTATGAGGATGATGATTTTCTTGAAAAGGTTATGGAAGGGGAAAATGATCTTGAGCAAACAAAAGGTAGTTCTAACGCAATTGAGGAGTTGATATATGTTGAGACAGCTGAGAAGACAATACTAAAGGTTCCCAAGAATCATTCTGAGGAATATGTGATAGGTAGTCTTCATGTGGGAAGAGTTACTCGGGGAAAACATATTAACTTCAGGAAGATGATTCAGTTTTCTTGTTTCGTTTCAGTGACTGAACTGAGCTACGTCAATGAAGCTCTGACAAATAAGTTCTGGGTTGAGGCGTGTCACGACGGACTTGTAGAGAAAGCGAATCATCATGTGAACTTGATTGGAACTCTGTTGTATCAAACAGTTAGTCAAACAGACCTCTATTTGAGTGAAGAAGTGTGTCTTAGACATCAAGCCAGTCTTAACCAGTCTCATCTAAATGTGGTGAAGTATACAATTAATTATGGATTGTATTACTCTAAATAATCTAATTATAATCTTGGAGGTTTTTGTGATGCAGATTGGACTAGTAGCATTGATGATAGACGAAGTACCTATGGTGGATGTTTCTTTCTAAGAAACAACTTGATTTTGTGGCATAGTAAGAAACAAAACTATGTTTCTTTGTTTACAGCAGAAACGAAATACATAACCCTAAAGAGCTGTTGTACACAACCTCCTTTGTGGAAAGAGATTCTTCAAGATTATGGTATGATGTCTGACGCTTTGTTGGTTCAATTTGATAATATGAGTGGAATCAACATTTTTAAGAGCCTTGATCACCATTCTCGTACTAAACACATTGACATTCGACATCATTTGATCTGTGAATTAGTTGAAAGCAAACTTGTGGAGATCTCATATGTTGCATCTGAGAAAGAATTGACAGACATTTTTATTAAACTATGGATTTAAACAGCTTTTTCATTCTACAAAAATCTCATGTTATTTGTTTGAACTAATTCGTGTTTGGTTGTTGGGAGTGTTTGTGTTGTTCAAGTTTTTGTACAAAGTTCAGTTGCTTTCCATCTTTTGTACAGATCACCAATCTAAAACCTTTTGTTGGCAAGTTGACTTAGGAAAAGAGTTACTCCTCATACAAATCAACATGTATCAACTTTGGGTATGTTTTCAGTCTTATATGTACAAACAAAAAAAATGAAAAATGAAAGAAAAAAAAAGGTTATCTTCTGTTTGTTCATTATTCTGTTTACTCAAAGCATAATTTGTAGATGGTAGTTTGTAAAGTTTTCGATTTATGGGTGATCTCAGCTTGGTGTGTATGATGATGTGAAGACTAGCCTAAGTTAATCAAATAAGGTGAAAGCTACTCAATTGAGAAAGAACTACCTTGTCTGGGCCGATGAGTTAAAACACCTTCATGCTACAAAATGGGTTATCTCTGTACAAGGACTTGTTCGCACAGCTGGGCCTTCAACCAACATGGAGTGGTTCGTTGTAAGTATTTTTCTTCTTCCCAAATTCAGATATTTAATTTAAAAAACGAAAAAAAAAATCTACTTATGTCTGCCTCGTGTCTCATATGCAACAAATGGATTGTCTGTACAAATTTGGTTTCAACTTCTCTCACACTTTATGTTTTATCATAAGTGCTTGTCAGTTCTTCCACTCTATTTGAACAGGTTCTTATTCTTGATTGACTGAAATTGAACTAAGAGTTACTAAGTAGGATCCTCAATTGCATGCAGCAAACATTGTCTCTTAAGACAGTTATTCTAGAAACCTTCTTGAATGTGTTCTGAGTTCACACTTGTTCTAATAAGTTATTTTTCCTTGAGTGTGCTATCAAGCAGGGGGAATATGTGGTTATGTGGTGTTCCACCGTCTGTTGAGACAGATGCTTATGATAGAGATGATGATGGATAGATGAATCAAAGTTGCTAGATTTCAGGATATTTAGTTATCTTCTAGGGAGCATGAATGTGTGTTTGTGCAACTAATTATGTTGATCATATGTGATTTGTTTGTGTGTTTTGACTAATATTTTACAGGTGCTTGAATTATCACACTCAAAGAAAAATGGGAAAATTGTAAGTGTGAATAATAATGGAAACACTTAATTGTGTATTTGTTTGGGTAGTTTGACTTTTGCAGGAAAGTTGACTGACACAAACACTGTAGCGGAGCAGCTGCGTAGTTGGCTTTGCTAAAGAAAAAGTCTCCAGAGTTGTTGGTGAACAACTGTAGCGGAGCAGATTGTTTTGCAGGGTTAGGCAGAACAATGGAGCCGCTGCATGCTGTACACAAGAGGTGTAACAAAAGCAGTTGGTGTCTGAAAGTCTCTAGAGTTGTTGGTGAACAATTGTAGCAGAGCATATGGTTCTACAGGTTAAAGCAAAATAGTTGGAGATATTGCATGCTATACAGTAAACGTGTAGCATGGCAGGAGAAGTCTCAAATGGGTTAGCATCATGAAAGGGTTGTTGGCTACGTGTACAGCAGGCTGAACAGTGGCATCTCATGATGTCTAGAAGCATGAAGCCATACTCTACATTGAGTGTAGAATGGTTCTTCCAAGTTCTATATAAGTGAGAAGGTTTTCTCCATTAGAACTCCAAAATACTGAGTGATCAAGAGAGAAACATCTGATTATTTCAGGGATTTGTGGTGAGTGAACAAAGAGTGTCACAGCTGATGTTGTAAGTGAGTTGGGTAGTTTAGGGATCAAACAGGAGCAAATCACAAGGTGTTGTGATGTTGCGTAACTCTATGTAAACAAATTGTGTAAATTGTGTTTATAAAAGATTCTTTATACTCAAATCTTCTTTGTCTGTTCAAGCGACTACTTGCTCTTACAGTCGAATAACTGGCTCTGTTTTTTTAAACTTTAGGTCGCATCAGATTAGACAACAATGATCGTGGCTCTGATATCGTATTAGATTATGGGCTTCTAACTCAAAACCAATTGACAATAAGTGGAGACTCATATCTTATATATATTAGTTATGACTTTTTCAATTTCGATGTGAGATTATATTTCCTAATAGTTTCAACGAGACCTATAATAGTTTTTTTCCAAAACTGTTTCAACTCTGTCATCAAACATATTTTCATGTAACTGGCTAGAGGTAAAATAACTTGAGGAAGGAAAAACATTGTTTAATGCTAGGTCTATCTAGAATTTTAGTCTGACACAAAAAAATTTTACATTTGAATTGAGAATACAAACACAAAATGAGAATTATTCAAAACGAAAAATGATAACTACAATTGCAGATTATGAATCTTTAACTAAATTTTTACATTTCCAGTTGTAGATATATATTATATATAAAAAATTAAATTTTAAACCTCTTGGAGAAAACAAAATGTATAAACGCATTTGAATTGTCCAAAATTTTTGTGTTGTTATCTGCCATGAGCGATCATGTTATCACATGACAAAGAAAAAGAATCAAAATTTTCTTTTGCTAGCTAGTAATATTTTTGTTTTTCTTTTGTTTATTTAAAATCCACCTGCAAATTTTGTTTTATGTAATAAATAAATAAAATAACGAAGACGGTTGACAAAGATACACACTTGAACAATCGAAGTCAAATTTGGACAGTTCTTCTCTAGTACCTTTTGACTCTATTGCTTAAATTTTACAAAAAAGGAACTTCAATTCTAATCGACTAATATGTAGAAATTCGAGGACTAAATGGGTAAATCCAAAATAAATCGGCGTGCATTATCCTTTATCTATAGTTGGTAAGAATGAGACAGAGACGCAAGTGCGACATGACAGCTCTTAGGATCTATCATTGCAACTCGTGAACGTTTCGTTTGGAATTTTATGACTCACAAGATCAATCACTATTACCTTTTAGGTATTTTAGATTAACCGACAACAAAGGCCTTTCAACAACTTGACTTCAATTAAAGACTAAAGAATTGTTAAGTATATGGTGTTCGATTCCACCCCTCTACATAAGTAATAAGAGATCTTAAGAATGTGTTTGAATCATGAATCAGGTCTTATCGATTTAATTATTAGATTAAAACAAAAACTAAAGAAACTATCTCTCTATATTCAACTATAGTTCAAGTTAAAAATACAATTTGTTTTGGTAAATTATTTACCAACAAATTCAACTATCTCTTCCTCATCCAATTCAAGACTTTCTTGAATCAAGAACCATTTGAGACTCAGATTCAGGACTCTCCCTAAACTTCTTGTAAATATCACCTTTGTAAAACTCTCTTGTTCTAATTGCTAGACCTAAAGAAACAAGTGCTCCAAAGAAGGTCACAACAGCCAAAATCACAAACGGCAACTTATAACATTGACTTCCTATGCAAGTCAAGTCCTTGACATCTTTTCGGGTTAGACCTCGAGCCTTTAGTTGCTTTAAGGCCTCCCTATCGTAAAGCATTCCCGTGACCCGAACGTTTAAGATGTAGGAACCGAGAGGGCTAGCAAGTTGTCCACAATTGAACAATGTAGAGTAGTACTTGAGCCCAAAGAGTTCTGAAATGATGGCAAAGAGCAAAGGAAGTTGCGCCCCGAAAGAGAATCCCATTAGAATCGACGCTATATATACCGAACCTGGTACCGGGAATGCGATTAGAAGGTGGCCCGCACAACTCAATAAGAGGACGAATGTCATCATAAGCGGTCGGGGTAATTTATACTTTGCAAGCAAGTATTCCGAGACAAAACCTGAAAATACTCGACCGAAGTAATTCCATATGCTGACCAAAGATACAAAGGAGCTAACCGTATGGTTCGGGTAACCGAGAGATTCTCCTATTTGTCCAAGATTGTCTACAGCAGTCAAGCTTGATCCTAAACCGCACAAAGTGGCGACAAATAAGATTATCATGTCTGTGCTGAATAATGCCTGAAGTATTGTGTAATCTTCCCCTCTTGGCGGTGGAGAAAAAACCGTCAAGAAACAAGATTTTGTCTCCTTCTCTTCTGGATCCACCTTGGCGGTTTTGTTGTGATCAAGATCAAGATCAAGTTCTTTCTTGGGGTTCTCAACCTTGAGCTCGGTGGGTTCTTCTACCGGTAACTTCTTCATATTCCACACTTCAGTCTCTTGTTTAACCGCAACTGCAAGAGGCACAAAGAGCAAAACACAGCAGGTTGCAGCGCTTGCTGCATAAGCGGCTTTAGAGAAATGAATTTGCTTCTCAGCAATGTTCATTGCCATAAGGAACAAAGCCAAGAATATAGAAAGATAAAGGAAATTGTAAAACACATTGAGCTCATTCCTCTGCCTCACAACTTTCTTCTCTCTTATCAAATACACAAACACAAGAGAGACCGCAGCAGGCATCCAAGCTATCAACAAAATCAAAGACTTCGAATCATTTCCATAGATCGCTAAGTAAAGCTGTGTCATGATTGCGCCACTTAGTCCAACATAACCCTTAAGCAAACCAAGCATAACTCCTCTACTCTCAGGGAAATTCTTGACACAAGTAACCAAAGCTCCTGTGTTTGCAAAGTTCTGCGAGTTGGCTCCGATACAAATGTAAAGACACATTTGCCAAACCTTTGGCTTCGCTACTTTACCTGTAACGGTGAGCCAAATCATGAAGTAACCGACAAAGTTCATCGCCGAGCCGATGGTTAAAACAAACCAGGTCGGTGTGACCTCAGCAATGAGTCCGGAGAACACTCCAACGTTTGCTCCAAGATCTTTAAAGAAACCTAAGAGGTTTAACGTTGATTGGTCGTAACCGAGTGTAGATTTGATATCTTTGGAGTAAGTCCCGAAGAGATAGGTGGCTCCTGCGCAAGCCATGATGAGGAACGAAGCAAACACCATGAACCATCTTCCATTGAATAGGTGAATCAAGAATCTTGCAGTCTCGTCGTTTCCCATCTTGGAAACTCAAGTGTGAGGTTGTTATAAAGATCTCTGTGAATTAGAATCTTGTAAAGATTGAGTCTTTTAAGATGATCTTGATTGAGAAAATGGAGAAACCAGGATTGG
>WJSH01010251.1:0-11614 GCA_009757365.2 Lepidium campestre | reverse complement strand
AGCTAGTGACCATTGTGAGCTCTTTAAATCGAAGTCTTTCCCTCTAGAAAGCTGAATAGTGGATCATTCACCCGGAATTCCTATGCTTGTGATTGTGTCTTGAAAGAACTTGAATTGATTCCTTTTAATTGAACTTAAACCGCTGATAAAGGGGCTTGAAATGCATTGAATATTTTCCTTTCTTAGACTTAACATGATCGATTAAGTGGTAAATCCTTCTCTTGAGTAAGTCTAGATTTTTGAGCAAATAGGATGCCTCAAAACAAACCAGGAGTGTGCGTAAACCCGTACACTTTTGCGTCTCATGGCGGATGAAACAACTGGGAGAGTGCGTAAACTTGTACCCTTTCACGTTTGTCAAAATCACCTATTTTTCTATCCAAAACAAAAATGGACCAGGGATGTGCGTAAACCCGTACATCTTTGCGTCTAATAACATGGTGAAGCGGCTGGGAGTGTGCGTAAACCCGTAGGCTCTCACACTCGTGGTTACCAACCCAAAAAAAAAATCTTACAATAAAGGGCGAACAAAAGTTTAAATAAATAAGAGAGGGAGAAACAATAAAAGGTAAAACAAAAGTCGTGTTAAGTTTGAGAAAGTTGAATCACATAATCTTTGATTGATAGCTCCTTTAGAAGCATTCACCATTAGAAATAAGGAGTCAATTCGGGAACTTAGAAATCGGTTTGAGTGTATGGCATTTTGGGATTGGATGCTAAGGTTGGATGCAAGTATATTGTGGCATTTCTAAGAGGATAGGGGTTCACATGTGGCATACAGTTTTTGGCTTCATAAGTTGCTTGTTTACGTGAGATTTTCCCGTTGTTTTCAAACCTCTCTTTCGGGATTGTCTGTTGTTTGCTTGAGGACAAGCAAAGGACAAGTCTGGGGGAGTTGACATACATCTGTTTTTACCAGTTTTTCATGCATGTTTTGGTTTATTTTCATCATTTAGGAATCATGCATTAATAGTTTATTGTAATTTTTGATTCGTTTTGCACTTTAGAGTCCTAGATAGATCGAGTCTCATATTTTCGATCTTTTGAGTCTTTTCAGGTGAATTTGGAGCCACTTTGGATGCTTGAAAGTTTGGAAATGGATCACACAATCAAAGAGTGGAATTGGATCAAAGAAGGGAAAGAAAAAGGAGGAAAATCGGATTTGGGGCCGCGGCCGTCGATCTCAAGGTCGACCACATATACCCTACCGCCGCCAACCACGGGCGTACGCATCCACCACCCACGGATACATTCTCTCTACCCACAGACACAAGTCTCTCGACCCATGGGCGTATTCCCTGCCGACCGTGGACATACATTTCTTGACCCGCGGGCAATTCTCCTTCGACCATGGGCGTGTTTTCTCTCGACCGCGATAACATCTTTCCTCGACCACAGACATACAAATTCTCGTCCAGGGCATGTTTTCTCGACCTGACCAGGCCGTCGACCTCAAGGTCGACTATATCAACACGACCACAGCCGCCACTTGAAACTTCATGAAGCACTCAAGGTCGACCCTAGGAGCCCGGCCCCGCGGCCAACCCCCTTAAAAGTGTTGGGTTTTATCCAATTTGTCTTGGGTCAGCCCAAATCCGTTTTTATTCATTAAAACCCTAATGTTTAAGGGAACTGAACATATTCTAGCATACATGATCTCATTTTTAACCTAGTAGCCACTTGAGAGAGTTTTGAGAAAGAGAATAGTTGGAGACCCTTTGGGGATGGTGATCTTAGGATCATCATCTCCCATCAATTGAAGATTCTTTATCCTTTCTTTCTTTCTTCTCTTTTTCATTATGTTTATGCTTATTGCTTTGCTTTATTTCATGTCTTTGATGCTTGAGTAGTGAACCAATGGATTGAAGGTTTGGTAGACCTTAGGGTTTGGTAATGAGATCTTGATGCTTAGGTTGTTAGATCCTTATATTCCTTTACTTAGGGTGTTCTTAATGCTAGTTTCATTTTGGCCATTTGAAATCTAGATGCTAGGAGTTTTTCTGCCCGGAAGGTGTTTGATTAAATTCCTGAATGACTCTTTTGTGAGCTTTTCTTCCCTAGCCATTGGAAAATGAAGTTAGGGAAATTAGTGGCCTTAGTAAATCTGTTTGGTAATCCTTGTTGATCTTTTAGTTGGCAAATGGAAGTTTGACTTGATTGATTGATTGACAAAGGGTTCAAAGCCATGGAAGTGGGTTGTGCTAGCTTATGTTGTTCATGCCCTAGGATGGTTGTTATTGTGTTCCTGAGCTTCTTGGTTTGATTGTCTCTCCTTAGGATCAATTGCCTTGCCTTAAATCCATTGTTTCCATTTTGTTTATGTTTTTGTTTGCCATTGTTTTGTCTTGCTATGTTTTGTGTTCATTTGCTCTGTTTTTAGTTTGTTGCTCTGTTTTGCTCTTGCTCTTAATTTGTTTTGCTTTCAGTTCTTGTGTTTAGTTTAGGTTGTTAGTGTCTTGATTCGATAACCCTATTGCTATTATCTTAAGTTAGAATTGAATACAACTAATGTGTTAGATTTAGGTTCCCTGAGGATTCGAACCTCAAGTACTTCAATGTCATAGTTGTTCGTGCTTGTTGATTTATTTGATTGTTAGAAAAAGCGAACATCAGAGACCATGGGCATATGACAGACATGTGCTGCATGACGAATATCAAAATTTGTATGTGTTTCGCTTTATGTGCGACACCATCATGCTCTCTTCCACACCCAACCGATTCAAAGCCGCTATGAGTGTTGTCAAGAGTCAGGAAAGATAAGTGAGCATCATGGGTAAGGAGAAGAGAGTGGAGGTCATTTCGGCTGGTGAACATGAAGGTGAGCCGTATTGGCCGCAGCCATTCCACGGACGTGATCCGCGTGGATTCGAGGTCTAGTCTCTCAAACGGGGAAGGATTTGGTGCAGCGTGAGCACCAGTAAAGGGCATTGCGTCCTTGGTTCTTTAAGTCTAGGCTTATTGGGCTTAAATTCTATCCAGTCAATGGAGTCTGCTTTATATTTAGGTTTGTTTCTTAGGACCTTTCTTTTTGTATTTTTATGGGGTCCATTAACATGGAATCCACTTTGAGTTTGTTTAAGTTGGGCCTATTTGTTAGGTTCATCTTTCCTTTTCAGTTAGGGTTAATGTTTAGGCCCATTAGGGTTAACCTATTAGGGTTAAGAGTGTCTCTCATGACATCTCCTATAAATATTGTAAACCCCTGAGACATTTGCTTCAGAGTATTTTGGATTTATAAAATTCAGAGTTTTCTCAGAGCTTGTGAGAGTATCACAAAACCCTAGCCGTCGTTGAGCTTAGCTCCCACGTGAGGAAGCCTGACAAGAGTTAAACTTTGAGTTCTTCTTGTCGGTAAAAGATCCCTTCTGATCTTTATAGATTTCAAGGTTGAGCTTATCTATCCGGTTACTGAAGCCATCACCGCCGCCACCTCTTTGCTCGCCGCTACCATCGTTTGCCGTCACCGTTGCTGCCGTTTGCCGCTCCCGCCGTTTGCTATCACCATTACCGCCGTTCGCCGCTGTCGCCGTTTTCTTTGCTTCTACCCCTGTTATTTCATCTCATAGCTGGTATAGCGTGGAAACTAGAACGACCATGATCCACATAGGCCTTTTTTGAGTTTGGTTAATTAATATGGGCTTTTTTTGCTTCACTTATTGAGTCTGTTTTAATATATGGGTCCACTTTGAGTCTTGTTTTAAATTAGGGAATTAACAGGCCATGACCCATTAGGTTTAGGGTTTCTAGAGTCTTCTTAGAAAAGCCTATAAATATGTAACCTCTTGCATTAATAAAAATCAGAGCTTAAACAAAAATCAAAGAGTTCATTTTCGAGAGAGTATCTCGAAAACCCTAAGAGGGAATACCTCTTAAAACCCTAGCCGTCGTTTAGATAGAGAATCTCTACGAGACTAGAAGTCATGTCTGATTGGTCTCTCTTGAGATCGATTGTTGAATTAAGTCTTGAACAAGTGAATCTTGAGTTCTTTGTGTAAGCAGGGTCCCTATTGATCTTCACAGATCTACAGGTGGAGCTTAAACCTATCATTCGTTTCTTCATCTCCATCTTCTCATCTCTTCACCAATCGCAGCCCATACTCGATAGATATCTTTGAGATCACCTCTGCCAAAATATTAGTTGTCATCGCAGGTTCGCCTTCGCTCTAGGAAGAGATCTAAAGGCTTGATTCAATTCGCCTTCTAGACCTATCGCCTCCACCATTGCGCCTCCATTACACCACTTTGGTATCATAGTTCCCACAAGCTCTCTTATCAACCCTTTAATCCGCTGAATCTCCTCATCACCTGGTATCAGAGATATCTGTGCCAACCCATCCAGATCTTTCAGAGAGATCCGCTGCAAACGGTGCTGCGCTGTATCAATAGCCGTCACCTCTGACCAGAAACCCTAATCTCGTTTCTGCGCTACACCAACATGTGGTAAAATTATTCTTAGTTATGTTATAGGAGATCATCAATGTTCATTTTCATGTCCCAATTAAAATTATCCATATATTTTTTAATCTGTATGTCCTCTATTTCATATGTTTTTTTTTTCAAGTATAATTCTCCATGTCCACGTCTATCACTGATGTAGCTCAGATAAGAAATTAGGGTTTCAGGAAATTATCTTCTTCAGGAACAGATAGGCAAGCTCAAACCTATAGATCAATGGAGATCTATAGGGACCTTCTTCTTCCAAGAAGAACTCGGGGTTCACTCTTAAAAGGCTCTAGCTCGTGGGAGCAATGCTCTACTACGGCTAGGGTTTTGTGATTTCACACAAGAGCACACGGTTAGGGTTTTTGTTTAATTATCTTCTATGTTTATTAATTAAGCACATAATTACATTATATAGTGTTTCCCTGAAGAAACCCTAAAACCTAATGGGCCAAAGCCTTACTAGGAATCCTAAATAAAAAATGAAAACCTAACAAAACTAGAAATCCCTAAATAAATGGAAAAGTTCCTAAACTGATCAGATTTTATTTTCTCTTTTATAGACCCACAAAATTGGCCTTAAATTAAAGCGGCCTTTCACAATTTAAGCTCAAAACAAAGGACCCTAAGGTCTTATTCAAACAAACCCAATAAAAGCTCAGATAAATTAAATAGTCTTTAATAATACCAAATAAATGAATAAAATGCCTAGAGAGAATATAAGCATGCGTGTAATTGGATCAACTCAGGTGCCACGCTGCACCAGAATCCTTCCACTCAAAGAGAGTCGACCTCGACTCCGAACTGGTACGGCTTCGGCTTCGAGTCTGCACTGGTTCCTCTCGCTTCCTCTTCCTACATGGAATGTGTGGCGTCTCGATCTGCGATCCCTCTCCAGTGATCCAAATGAACTGCATCTTCCCCAAAGGTGGAGATCGTTTGACTGCAGACCAATTTGATTGCTTCCAAACAAGTTCCTCAATCAGCTCATGTCGTGGTGCCATATGCAAAGGATCTCGGTAGCTCTTTGTGATCTCATACGGCTTAGACACCTTTCTCACAACTGCACAAAAACGATTTGGAGCTGGTGCAAGAGTGAGAACATGCTCTCCGGTACGGAAAGTATAGGTGTTGTGGTAACCATCATGTATGACTTTGTTGTCAAAGCACCAAGGTCGGCCCAACAACAAGTCAGTCACATTCATTGGAGTAACATCACACTCAATCTTTTCCGTGTATACCCCTCCAAAGCTCACATAGAATTCAGACCGCCTTTTAATGGGAACACGTACCTCATCTCGTATCCAAGCCACTGAGTACGAAACTGGATGATCGATGGTCTCCAAGCCTAGCAATGCCACTAGCTCCTCGGACACTAGATTCATGCTACTTCGGGAATCTATGACGAGAGAACATTCTAAACCTTCAATTTGACAACCTGAAACAAAAAGACCTTCACGTTGACATGGAATGTCTGGAGTCAGAAGCTAGAGCAAAGGCTTCCTTAGCATCAAAGATTGGTGCGGCGTTTCCCACAAATTCTCCTCGGCCTCAACGTCGGAGCTCTTCTCACAGCCGCGGCTTGGTTGCTTGCAATCCATGTCAAGTTGTCTAGCACAATCCTCGTTCTTTGAAGCATTCTTCAAGCGCTTGCTTCCTCCACTCCACGTCTGAATACGGCTTGGAACCTCCTTGGCAGCTTCAAATTCTGGACCGGCTGCAGCTCACTCACGATCGGTGGCGGCGTCTTCAATACGTGTTCTACACGCACGTGGAGGCTCCACTAGGGTTTAAAACCTTAGTTCTCCTTCTCTTCGCACCGTTCCTCGCTCCTCACAACAGACAGAATAGGTAGTTTGGCGAGCGTCACGATCGGCTCCTCGGCAGTACGGGTGGTAACTCAGGTGACAAATCCCGCGAGTCTTCTCTCGCCCATGCGTGTCGCCACATGCATCTCTTCTCAGCTTCACAGACGACCAAATCTCTCCCACGGGCGGTGATGATTGTTCACGGCCAAAGTGTGGGCCTTAAAAGAGGAGGCGAAGCCGGCGGTCTTCCTCCCATGACTCATGGCGGTGAGCTTCCTCTTCCTCATCCCCAAAAGCTAGGTTTCACTTCCTTGCGGCTCAAGGCACTTCCTTTGCACCATGAGCGAAGATGACAGCTAGAGTCTCTAGCCATGGGCTTGTTGGCGCCAATCAACTTCATGGGGCCCTCTCCAACGGTGACAAGCGGCTCATGCGTCTCCAATCCCATCCCCATATTAGGGTTAGCGGCGATGGTTCAGAAACTTGGTGAACAAGTCTCCATTGGTTGTGGTGTCGGATCCACAAGGCTTTGGATCTCCACGTCTTCTAAAATTGTATGATACGTTTTAAAATTTGTTTAGAAAGTTGATTTTTATACTATTTAATCTAATAGGGATAGGAACATTCTTCTGTGATTTATGTACGCGTACTCTTACATTTGATGGTATACGTAACTTGAATCAGAAGATATCATTAATCATATGTAATCAGGAAAATATATTTCCCCTATCGTTCTTTCATGTTATGGAACACCATCCTATTCATTTTCCACATGAAGCAGGTAATTATATATGTTGTAAAATGTTTTAATTATTTTTGTTCATGCTAATTTTGAAGGCTAATCGATTTTATTTATTGTGTAGAGCTTGGTGGCCCAGTTCAATACCGTTGGATGTATCCATTTGAGCGATATATGTTTCATCTAAAGAAAGTTAAAAACTTAAGCAAAGTAAAAGGTTCAATTATTGCACAAAACATTAATGAAGAAACTACCAACTTCTCCGCAATTTACTTTCTCCCACAGGTGCAAACAAAGAGTTGTAGACCGCCACGACACTATGATGGTAGTCAACGGCCAATATATCATGCCTATGTTCCTGATATATTTTCACAGATTGGACGATTAAGTGGTCAATCAAAGGACATTAGATTGAAGGCCGAAGATATCAAACACTTACATAGGTATATTGCGACAAATTGTGATGAAACTAGAGATCTTGAGAGGTACAAGTTTACGATTTTAATTTATATTCATTACTTAAATGATTTCCCTGTGGAAATATGATTACTAATAATTTTCACAGACTTTACATGACGCAAATACGATCTGCTTATCCACAATATTCTGAAGACCTACTTCAAAGTCTCAAAGAGGATGAGTACACTGATTGGATAAAAGTTTTAAGACATTATAAGTTAAGAAATTTCATTCATTTAGTACTTTAAGTTCATTTTTAGTTATACATTCGAATGTAGGTTTCCAAATCTGCATCAATTGGCCAATCATTTCCGACATGGGTACAAGAGTTTTCTATGGGTCCCTTGTCAGTCGCAAAATCATTTCCAATGTACTACACTCGGAGTTATTCTTTCAAAATTCTTTGGGAAGGCATGAAAAGACCAACTTGTGATTATGGGATTTCATCAAAATCAGGTGACATGATATACTACGGTGCGTTACGAGAGATATTGGAGGTTCATTACCCGGGCCTTCTAGACTTGAAGTGCATTGTTTTCTATTATGACTGGTACGACCCTATTATTGGAATTGGTTTACAGGTCGATGAGTTTGGTGTGACAACTATACACTCAAAAAGAAAGCTGCAGAAGTACGATCCATTCATACTTGCGTCACAAGCCGATCAAGTTTGCTATCTTTCATATCCCCAGGTTTCAAACCGAACCGATGGTTGGATTACGATGATATCAAATAACCTAATAGGAATACTATATGGTGCTTTACGTACTAGAGGATGAGAAGAGCTCACGGAACTGACCAGGTGAGTGTTGCCATAAGTAAACATCATCGCCAGCTCCTAAGATATGTACAGGTTCTGTTCTGATTGCTGTAAGAATGGTTCCTAAGTGTCTGCAGCGGTTAATATGTGGTAACCATTGTGAGTCGAACACTGCATCATGTACCTTTGCTGAGCAAGGAAGGCCAAAGTATCAAGTGCCAGAGTCCCCAGTAAGGTCAATGAGTTTTCTAAGAGAGCTCCAATTGTCGAACCAAAAGGAAGCTAAATTCCCGTCATGAACTTGTACCTTAATGAACTGATATGCTAGATCCCGTATCTTTAAGAGCTTTTTCCAAATCCAGGAGCCCTTAGTGCCACTTTTAACTTCCCAAAATGAGTTGTATTTCAAGATATATTGTTTGGTCCACACAACCCAAAGAGAGTTTGGCGTGGAAAACAATCTCCAAATGAGCCACAACGCAAAAACTTTTGTTGTATCCCGGAGTAGTCTAATCCCAAGACCCCCCTCAGATTTGTGTTTAAACACATCTGTCCAATTAACCTTGGCCTTGCTTGAATCTGATGGAGAGTCAGACCATAAGAAAGCAGCACATAACCTCTCAATCTCATCTAAGCAGCAGTTTGTCAATCTGAAACTAGCACACCAAAAGTTCGCTATACTTGTGATGACTGACTTAATAAGTTGTAACCTCCCATCGAACGACTGAGTTTTAGTCGCCCAAGAGGTGAATCGAGCCTTCACATGTGTTATAAGTGGAGCGAAGTCTTGGCGCGTCATTGATTTAGTATTCAAAGGCAAACCAAGATAGCGAATTGGCAAAGCTGCTATGGATATTCCTGTCTGATCAGTTGCTGCTTGCATTTGTCTACAATTTCGCCCAACCATATAAATTGAAGATTTGGTTGGGTTGATTCGAGGACCTGAAATTGTCCCAAAATCATTTAGCACATCCATAACACCATTTAAAGAGCTAGGCTTGCCATCCGTAAATACTAAGATATCATCAGCAAAACTCAAATGTGTGAGATTAACCTCTTTACAATATGGGTGATAGCCAAATCGAGAATTCTATGCTGCCTGTTCAGCATTTTTGTGAAAACATTATTCAAAATAACATAAAGGAATGGCGATAGGGAACAGCCTTGGCAAATACCCCTTGAACTTTTAAAGAAACCTTCAAGTTCAGCATTGACTAAGACTGAAAAGGCTGCAGTAGAAATGCAAATGTAAACCCACTGAATGAAGAGATCATGCAGCTGTATTTCTTTAAGAACATTCACTATGAAGCCCCAATCAACTGTATCAAACGCTTTTGCAATGTCAAATTTGATAGTGCAGCGTGATGATATACTTCCCTTATGATAATCTTTGACTAGTTCTATAGCCAATAACACATTCTCCAACAACAACCTCTTCTTAACAAAGGCACATTGGTTAGGAGCAATAGCTTTAGGTAAGATGGCTTTCAACCTATTAGCAAGAATTTTAGAAATAACCTTGTAGATAAGGTTGCAGCAAGCAATAGGTCGATAATCTCTCATTGTTGCAGCAGTTGAGTGTTTTGGAATCAACGCCAGCACCATGGCATTTATCCTTGATGGAAGGAAGCAAAAAACAAAGAAGGATTGCACTGCAGTTACAAAATCTGTTCCAATCACGGACCACGCTGCTTTATAGAACTCTACAGTGAAACTATCCGGGCCTGGTGATTTATTGGTAGGCATAGTAAACAACACGCATTGTATTTCTGCAGGAGTAACTGGCGCTACAAGAGCAGCAACACAATTTGTAGGGCAGCGATAATCAATAAGATCGGCCAATCTTTCATTTTGCTGAATATCACCAATATGTTGGTCGGATTGCAAGAAATTCTTGAAGTATGTACTGCCTCTCGTTTAATATCCTCTTGATGCACCAATAACTCACCTGCTTCAGAATAGAGTTGCTTAATTGAATTTTTTGCTGCTCGCACCTAGGAAACTCTGTGGAAATGTGTGGTGTTCTGATCTCCTTCAGCCAACCATTTAATGCGAGACTTTTGTTTGTAAAACTGCTCCTCAATGTATGACAAGTGATTCCAGCGCGCATTAGCATCAGCTACAACTTTAAAAAGTGAAGAGTCTGTTTGTAAGAGTGCTTCTGTGACGCCCGCGATCCTGAAATGTGGATTTGTCGGGTTGGATAGAGTGGCTTCGGGAAGCACTAAGGTTAGGCCGGACAGCCGGGAGTGTTTGGGCCGGGGAGTTGCCGAATCGGGAAGTTTCTACTTTGGGAAATTTCCTAATAAGGCAAAGTTCTAGATTGGGACAGTTGCTATATCAGTCAGTCCAAGATTTTCGGATAAGTCTGAACGGCCGAGAATCTAGGGAATTATTGTGATCATCCCTTGTTCGTAGGGATTGCGAACTGATTGGATCGGTTAAGGCATTTCGTGGGATTAGGTGGTGCAAATCCAAGATTTGGGGCCTTCGGATTAGGGAAGCCGTTGGGAAGCTTCTAGAAGGAGAATCTTATACGAATCTAAATCCGAGTACAGAGAATATCGCTAGGGTTGTTGGCACATTCTCTATATAAAGACTCCTCCCCTCTTTGTATTTCTCATTGTGTTCGCGAGAGAGAAATCCAGAGCAAATCGGAGAGAAAGAGAGAGTCCGCCAGAATTCATCGCCACCGCCGGAAACCGCCACCGCCGCCGAGTCTGATCAAAATTCCGATTTGGAATTGAGTAGTGATTCAGATCAGTCAGTCAGTCCGGGTGTCAAGGTGAGTTTTCGGGAACCTCTGGCTTGTTTCGTGCGATCCGGTCTGGTCCGTGCACTTCGTGGGTGCGGACTTGGCCGGTGTTGTTTGTTGCTTGTGTGTATTGATCCGGTCTGGTCCGTTCATATCATGAGTGCGGATTTGGCCGGTGTTGTCTGTTTGCTTGCTTGTCTTGATCCGGTTGTGTGATGATCGGTGTCTTGTGCCTTGATGGCTGCCTGATCCCATGTGTGGGTATTATGTGATAAGTGTTAAGGCGTTGTGCCTTCCTGATCCCCGAGTGGGTGTTTCCGAGCCGTGATGGCTATCATGTGCCTTGATGGCTGCCTGATCCCATGCGTGGGTGTTATGTGTTAATTGTTATGCGATGAGTGTTATGCGTTAAGTGTTATGTGTTGCTTGTTACCCGTTTTGTTGCGCTGGATTGATTAGGTCGTGATGACCGAGCTCACTAGGCAACTTCGTGTTGTTGAACTGTGTCCTTTGTGGATGCAGATTGTTCAGGTTCAGATGCTAGTCGTTGATGCTTGTAGCGGCCGCGAGGAGTCAGGCGTGGATCGGAGGATGGATGGATTTGTGTCTGGTTAACTAAGTCAAGTATTGTAATAGGTTGTTAGCGATTTATT
>WJSH01010250.1:0-11103 GCA_009757365.2 Lepidium campestre | reverse complement strand
AAAGTATATTTGCTTGGAGAGCAAGTGATACGGCTTGATTCTCTACCAGATAATCCAAGCGACCGAAGCAAATTCCAGTCAACATTGACAAGTCTACGCTCCTTAAAAGTAAACTTAAATAAGAGCAGAAAACAATGGTCCAAGTATTTATTGTCTCCTCCCCATTGATTATTAAACCAAACAAAAGTTACAAAAACCGGCGGAATAACGAAGGATTCCTGGGAGCCACCAAACCGGTTAAATAACATAGATTCCCCGGAAAATAGATTAGCGAAACAAACGATACAAGAAACCGGCGGAAACCAATGAATCTCCGGAGAGTAAAGATATAAAGGCCTAAAAGATAGTCCTGAAAGTGTTCTAAATAACACTAGTTTGGAAATCTCCATGTCCTCACTTGAGATCAAGTTGACTTCGAAGGATAAACACTAATGCTGACCTACTCCAATTTGATATTGGGATTATAATATTTTATTAATTTATAGTAATATTAATTTATCTATAAATTAATATTAATATTTTGTAGTATAAATTAATATTTATTAATTTATAGTATTTTTAATTGTTAAAATTTGTTTAAAAAGTAAACTAACACAATATTAGATTAATATTTTGGATGTTATAAATTTTAGGGAGAATTTCAAAAATGTCTTTTGAGTCAAATTTTCTTTCAAAAATAACCATTTGATTTGATCCATTTTTAAAGAGAACGGACAT
This sequence comes from Lepidium campestre, assembly GCA_009757365.2. Classification (NCBI taxonomy): domain Eukaryota; kingdom Viridiplantae; phylum Streptophyta; class Magnoliopsida; order Brassicales; family Brassicaceae; genus Lepidium; species Lepidium campestre. Next base: position 10,386 of record WJSH01010250.1, on the reverse strand, counting down.
TTTTGAAGAGGAACATCTTTAAAATGACGTTTGTTGAAATGACATTTGTTAAAATTACTTTAAATTTTATAGTTTTGGATTTAAAATTTTAATATTTAGAAAAACTTTTTTTGACAAAGATTACAAAGACTATAGATAAATACACTTATACTCATGATATACATGAATTCAAATTTATTATTAATAACCTCAATTGTCTTATTTTAACACCATCAAAATAAAAATTATACATATTTTAAAATTTAAAACTTAAAGAAATTTGAATTTAACAATTTTTCTATAGATATGAACTTTAGTAGAAAATTCATTTAAAAAATCATACATTATTATATCAACTTATATATATATATATATGTAAATTTATATATATACATATATATAAATTTATATGATTATTGATTAATGATATTAATGGGACCATATATTTACATAGAGATTGTAAAAAAAAATTATTATCTTATTATCTCTGATTTGTGACCGTATAACTTTATTATTTTATAGTATTTATTAGTTTGTTGAGTATTAATTTATAGAGGTTATATTGTATATATGTATAGATGTGAAAACTTTATTTATTAATAAAGAAGGGGTTTAAATAGACAAAACCTCTTATTTAGTTTATGGTTTGGCTCCTAATTAGATTTAAGCTAGGCTTGGGTTTAGAGCTCATTAATTTTTGTTCTTTTTAGTTCTCTCTTTGGCTCGATCAATTGTTGTGTCTTTTAGGGTTTGTTTCATTCCAAGTATAGATTTTTTACGCTCCTTGTTTGTATTCTAAAGGCTTGATCGAGATCTAGTCTTTTATCAGTTTCTACTATGGCGTCAACCAGTCGACTGTGCATCGACTTTAATATTTCCAAAAGAAGCGTGAAATTTTACTCTCATTCACCATCCATTTCGGGTTCATGTTATATGGCGTTGACTTTGGACTTCGGTTTCAGGGTTGCAGTTCTTCGAGTGTCTGTAGTCTCGACCTTAGCTTACTCTTTTTAGGACTTTTTTTTTTCTAAAAGCTTTCCTTGTTTGGATTTAAATTTCAGAGATATATCTATTATCCACTGGCTTTGGAATTTCAACTTTGTATTCCACCGTGGTTTTATTAATATATGAATCTTCTAGTGGAAAAAAACAAAAACAAACAAAAAACTTGATAACTTTTTTCTCTCTCATCAAACCCTTTCTCTCTTGCTAAAGACCTAGACGTCGCGTTCTTCTTTTGTGCCTCTTTTGCACCGGTGAACGGCGGTCAGTGGCTCATACAACACCAGCTCCAATCACCCTTCCTTTGTTGATTGTCGTGAGTTTGTGGAGTGGTGTGAAGAAGTTCTCAAATTGGGGTTAGTTTTGTCTTGGTTCAGTCGAAGCTTTATTTCTCAAGTGGTCTCTCCCATTTGCGGCGGTCGGGTACAAGTGCCTTACGTCGACAATCAACTAAGAGCTGTTTGGAGTTTCTTAGATGGATTGATGGCTCTCATCTTTTCTGAAGATGCTCGGTAGCTTTGTAGACATTCCAACGGTGTGGGTGGTCCGATCTACAGTCATGGAGGGCGTCACCGGCAATGTTTCTCCGATATTGGGCTCAATGATCTTCCTTCCCGTTTTTTGAGATATGCTTTTATTGTTTTGTTGTTTTAGCTAGTTTGTTCGTTTTAGTTTCTTAAGATTTTGGTTTAGTCTCGCTTTAGGTTTAGTTAGGTCCTACGTTTAAGCCCTCGTTAATTTCTGCCCTAGTTTAATCGTTTAGCTCTCATCTCCAGTTTGATCGGTTGTCGTAGGGTTTGGTTTCTTCTATAACGAGGTTCGGTTCGCTCTTTATTCGTATTCCCACTACAAAAAGTTAACATTGATAGCATAGAGGCATAACACGGTTTGCTATACTTCTATGGATGATCAATTTTTATTTACGGATACTATACGATAGCATTTCTTAAACGCTAATCACTTATCCGCCTAATACTTAGTGAAATATTCACTTTTCCCTCATTCCCTCTCCTTAACTCTATCCCAAAAAACCCTAACTATTTGGCACTTTCTCTCATACAAAAAAAAATTCTTGAATTGGATCTTCACACCACCGTCCCTACGCCATCTTCGCCGTTCTCAGTCCGATTTGAGCTCAAATCGAAGGTGAGCTTCACTTTTCCGTTCTCTATTTTTTTCCGAATTTCTTTTCGAAATCATCTATTTTGTTCTAGGTTTAGCGAATCTAAGCTTTATGATTGTTTCTGTAGGTTTGATTTATGATTGTCTCTGCGGTTTTGTGAATGCATATAACATATTCTTTGTTAATCGATTATGTATTGTAGAAATTTTGAGACTTTGGGTTTTGAGAGGTTTGTTTTTTGATAATCTGAGAGACACTTGGTTGTTAAACTGTCTTCATACCTAGGCTCATTAGTGCGTGAACTCATTCCTTACACGATAGAGAGCTAGACAAAAATTGGTGAAGAAATCAAGATTTTTTAATGGAAATCTATCCAGGTAGAAACATTGTTCTTTGTTAATAGTTAATCAGTTAAAAATCTTAGAATTTAATGTCGTTTTATAAGTGTATGCATGCAAGGTTTGAACTTGATGACGAATACCAAAAGACTGTTGTTCTTAAGAAAATGAGATGCTTATGGAGGAGTTCAAAATCACGCCTAGTGGCTCAGATTAATAAAGCAAAGAATAACAAACAAATGATGAATATGTGACCTAAGAACATTTCTCCATTTGATTTGGCGTAAGTTTGTGAAGCTCAAAACAAGTCAAGCGTTTAAGGTACTGATTTAGAATTAAGTAAGTATATTTATTAGATATACTACTTAATAACATTCAATGTGTAGGTTCTGAGTGACAACTATAAAGAAAGAAGGAGTAGACAAATCCCACACACTTGCATGTAGTCGCAAATGAATGGTTAGACTAGCTGAGGAGATGGTAAGTAGATACTAATGATATGATACGATTATGCAAAAGACATTGTGAATTATGTGATTTAACTTTTTGTTGTCTTGTATACAGAAAACAGCCATTACAAGAAAGCTGGCGATTTACAAGGGAAATTTGCGATGGAATATTTTCCTCGTAAATTTGCAATGACCTTACAATGAAATTATGGGAAAACACAAAACACCGCAACTTCCTCGAAAAATTGCGAGGAAAATGTTCTTCTTAAATTTTTGAGGAAGTTGCGGTAGACTTGCGATCAAATTGCGACGAACACGTTTCCCTCGCAAACGCATAGCAATATTGCGAGGAGTTTGCGATGGACATACTTCCTAACAAGTTTGTTAGGTCTTTGCGGGGGTCTTAAAGTTAGGTGAAAGTAGGTATAATACGTTTAAAATACAAAGTACCTAAGAATTGCGAGGAATTTAGGTTTGCAGTGGCAGTTTCAGATATGAGACTGGCTACACTCCTATCCAGGAGACTACTCCGGCATCGCCTGCAGACGATATCTACCAGCCAGTATCGGCAGAGGTTGATGAGGGGATGTGCATAGAGCAGTTTCTGAATGCTGAAGGCCATTCATGCCTCCCTAATCTCGATCTAAACCGTCCGCCCAAATTCTTTAGTATATTTATTAACTTTTAAATTCATTAACTTATAAATTTATTATTAATTTTTTTTAAGTTTTGTGTGTTTTAAAATTTTTAGGTTCGATGAGAACAAGAAGTTGGCGGCTGCTATCCGAGAAATTTTCGAAAGAGATTTTAAAGAACTGCATGCTAATTTTAGGCAAGTTCCGAATTATATCCTCGATATATGGTTTAAACCTTTGCGATAAGTTTTTTCTTCTTCTTATTATTATTATTTTAGGCATGCTAATTTTTTTATTGCAACGTTTTCACTGGGATCCTTCCATTACGGGAGAAGTCCGTATATAGTTTGAGGACAAGTTGAAGGATCACATGTGCGACTAGGTGGGACGGTGGAAGCTTAAATGGAAGAAAGAGGGCAACGATGCAATGCCTAGATGGTTTGATACTGCAGTATGAAACTGCCTCGTTCGATATTGGTAACATCTGAAATCATAGAAAAAGAGCGCAAGCAGTCGGCCAACATAGTATTTTGATCCTGATGGCTACGGTCCTCACAAGCATTGCTTGGGACAGACTTTGTTTAAAGCCCAAACCCGCAAGATTGTAAGTATTGTCTCACTTAATATATTTTCAATACATTATACAAGTTTGTTTATTAATTATATATGTTTTTTAATATTTTCAGCAAGAGCAATCTGGAGATTCCCACCCTTATTTGGTACAGATTCTTTACCATATGAAACAAAACTCGAAGGGAGTTTTTGTCGATAAGAAATCAGAGAGGATCTACAATGACGTCACTGCAAAGATGCATGAGTTTACTCAGGATTGCGGTGATGAGAGCACTGCATCTGGCGGACTATTTACTGCACAAAAGAACAAAATATTCACGAGGTAAGTTTGTTTTAATTTTTTTAATATATTTTATGTTTATATTAATTATACTTATGTAAAAATATAATTTTTAATCATTAGGTCGCTCTCCGTAAGAAGGGAAGAATTTTTGGAACCGGTTCACTCGGATCGAGGATTCATCAGTATTTATCATTGCAAGGATTTCAATCTTAATCTTCCGGAGATTCCTCAGATCTTAGGGAGATTGTAGATCTTCAGACGGAAGAGTTAGATCGTAAGACGCAAGAGTTAGATCGTCAGACCCATGAGTTGGCTAGAGCAAAACATTTGTTCACGTCTCAAACCAAGAAAATATCGTCATATGATCAGATGTTCTCCATCTTGGCCGAGAAGGATGAGTGTTTAGCTGCTGTATTTAGGGATATCAACTCCGCATATTCTGGATCTGGCTTACGCGACGAGAACCGATATGATGACTTTTAGGATTTTTTAAAAAAATTGCTTTAAACATTTTTGTAAAATATTTTAATTTAAATATATTTTATTTTAATTTCAAATAATTAAATAGAATTAAATATATCTATTATTTTATGAAAACCCTCGCAAATCTCTCGCAAAGTTTCCCTCGCAAATTTCCCGTAAAAATTTATTCGTAAATTTCTCGCTACTTTTTCACCGCAAGTTCCCCGCAAAATTCATTTTCTCTCAAAATATCTAACTTTAAATTACAATGATGAAACCTATTTATATGTTCGTTATAACTTTGGTCTTCAACCCTAGATCACGTCCAATAAGATCAAATATTCTTGTTGCTAGATTCTCTCTTGATCATCCTTATCTTCTGATCAATAGGATCTTGTTACAATTCTGTTAGCAACTTGATTTTCATGCCTCATGTGATCTGCACGTGACTACATTAAGTAACAAAGCACGTGACACTCATGTGGCTTCATCTCCACGCCTCATGTGACGACGCTTCTTGTTTCAGCAGCAACTTCCTGTTTCAGCAACAACTTCATGTTTCAGCAACAGCTTCTTATTTCAACAACAACTTCTTGTTTCAGCAGCAACTTCCTGTTTCAGCAACAACTTCATGTTTCAGCAACAGCTTCTTGTTTCAACAACAACTTCTTGTTTCAGCAGCATCTTCATGTATTGCTTAGCAAATTCTTCGGGTCATGCCCCAAGAGGCTAATCTGATCTTGGTAGGAAGTTTATCCAAATTTTCTATCCACATTGTAAACGATTGTCTAGAGGTGGCTCCCTTAAAAAAATTGGTTGAAGCCCATAATTTTATAGTCTCTCTTGGTCTCAACAAATTTTTATAGTTTTGCTAACGAGAATTGTTGCAAAGATTTCCCTTCAATGAATAAAGAGTAAGTGTCTTCATGTCTCCAAGAAGTTGACACATCCATTGTGGTGAGATATATGTTAGGGTAACTGCGTGCTCAGACTTAGGATGCCCTAGATTCCAACCTTGCGCATTACAAACTTCCAAAATTTTTGCATTTATGTTGATCCCAAGCTGAACTAGTCCACCGCTGCCAAAAATGTTCACTACAAGAAAACAGCTATTTGAGACTGCATGATCAGTTGCACATTGTCAAACTGCAACTGATTTGCGTCTGATAAAATCAGTCGCAAAGTCTTAGTCGCTAAACAAATCAGTCGCATATTAGTTGCTAATTTACGACTAATTTGAGACTAATATGTCAGTCTCAATTTGCAACTGAATTTGCTACGATAATAGTCGTAGCTAAGCTTCAAAGGTTCAGTCGCAGTTTAGTTGCAGAATATCAGTCGCAGATCAGTGGCAAAAAATCAGTCGCAGATCAAGTGCAGTCTATCAGACGTGGATCAATTGCAAAAATCAGTCGCATATCAGTTGCAAAATATTAGTCGCAGATCAGTTGCAAAAAATCAGTCGCAAATCAGTTGTAGTATGTCACTCGCAGATCAGTTGCAAACTGCAATCGCATATTAGTTGTAGTATATCAGTTGCAGATCAGTTGCAGTACATAAATTCATTTTCAATATTAAAAATTGTAATATTTATAAATTTAGTTATTTGAAATAAAATTTTGTTTGAAAATATATATATATATTAGAAACGATAATGTTTAAAATTTTTAAATACAAAAAAGGTTCAAAATAAAGAAAATCACTACTCGTTGGGATCATAGTCAAATTGTAGGTCCTGGAATGGGTCGGTAGGGCTGGAAGTCCCTGAACCATTAGGAGGTGGAGGAGGAGGCATAACAGTCAAGTCAGGAAAAGTCGGGTCCTTCTGCCGCATGTACTGTAAGAGCATCATGTTCAGCTGCTGAAGAAGTGTCATTCGCTTCTCCATCTCTGCTTTGTGGCTCTCCTCCATCTCTACAAATTTTTTCTCAAAATCGGAGATAATATCTGCCACTGAAGAAGAGCCGGTGATCCCCTTGTTCTTCTTCGAAGTACCGTACTTTTTGGCAAGAACTCCGAGTCCGTATTAGTTCCCTCTGCGGTCAGGCTCAATGGACTATAAAAATAAAAATTGTTAGATCCGACTAATTGAAAAAATAGTAAAAAAGTGAAACAAATAATACCTTAAGGAAAAGCTCGTCCTTCTCCTCCTGACTCAGCTCGATAGTCTGAGATGTACCGTCAGACATAACAGTGTTGTTGTCCATCTGCGACATCTTCTCGCTCAGACTCTGCTCATATGCATCTAGAATCTTCTTCGCTTTAAGGTCCACAAAACTCCCGTCATTTTTCCTCGTATGCGTCTTCTTGAAAAATTCATTAATCTGAGCATCTCGCTTTAATTCCTTTTCCTGAAAAAATCCTCAAATTATTAAATAATTTAAAGAAAAATGTAAAAACAAAAAAGTAAAAAAATACTTACAAGATCTTTTTAGACCCGATAGAACGTCTTCTGTAACGCGCAATATTTAGACGGTCCAAGACCATCTTGATCGGAAAAACGAGCTTTGCGGGTAATCTCGCTCTTCTTCTTCGCCTCCTCTGTCTGCCAGTGTGCAACCAATGCTTCCCAGACGTGGGTGTCCATGTACGCCGGACATTTTCTGCCGTTTTTAGCCGTAGTCATGATTCCTTTCATCATGTTAACGCAGACAGTTTTAAACTCTTTCCGCACAGACTCCGTATAAACGGTATCCCAATGAAACTTTTGCTAAAAATTTTAAACACAAAAATTTGTTAAAAAATTGGAAAAATTGTATACAAAAACTAAATGATATTTAAAAATTCTTCTCTATGTGCATAACATATAGACAATGGTGTAGACTAATATCTTTCCAGTATGCAATTTCCAAAATATATTTTCTTTGTGCCAATTATGCCACTTCCCATATCCCTCTTTCTTTGGATTATGTCCGTTTTTGCCACAAACAGATGTTTTTGGTGGATTGATTTCCCTTATTTGATGGTGGTATACTTCATCCCCGTCCAATGTTAGAGGTGGCTTCTGATTTAAAGCATCTTTTCCTCTTAAGAAATTTCTTTTATTTCTTCTTAAAGGATGATCTTGAGGAAGAAATCTTCTGTGACAATCAAACCAACACGTTTTCCGTCTATTTGGCAATTGAAATGCTTTTGTGTCATCAATGCATATTGGACAAGCTAATCGACCATGTGTCGTCTACCCTGATAACATGTCGTATGCGGGAAAATCACTTATAGTCCACATCAAAACTGCTTTCACATTAAAATTTTGATTAGTGAATTTATCATACGCCTCAACTCTAGTACTCCATAGCTCGTTTAACTCATCAATCAAAGGCCGAAGGAATATATCAAGACTTGCTTGTGGATGATTTGGCCTGAAATTCAAAATCGTAAGCCACAAGTACTCTTCTTTCATACACGTCCCTGGAGGTAAATTATATAGAGTCGTGATCACAGGCCACAACGAGTGATTATGAGACATTCCAAAAAGATTGAACCCATCTGTGCATAATGCAAGATACATATTGCGAGGTTCAGTGGCAAATCTAAGGTGCAACTGCTGAAAATTCTTCCACTCCTTTGCATCAGATGGATGAGACATCTCTCCTTCATTTGATTCATGTGTTGCATGTCATCTTATCGCTGCAACATTCTTCTTGCATTAATACAACCTTTTGATTCTATCAGCAATAGGTAAATACCACATACGACTGAATGTAATTTTGGTTCTTCCGTCACTCTCCTTGTATTTTGCTGCTCCGCAAAATTTACACTTATCCCATTTTTCATCTTCTTTCCAGAAGATCATACAATTATGCATACATACATCAATTGTATAGTACGGGAGCCTTAACTTTTGCATCAATTTCTCAATTTCATAATACGACACAGTGGACTGATTATTCTCGCGTAGATACTCTGTAAAGACTTCTGCCTAAGAGTACATGCATCGTTCAGAAAGATTAAAATCTGTTTTTATGTTTATGAATCGAGATGCTAATGATGATTGCGAATGACCTTCCTGACACCCATCATATAGAGGATTCTTAGCCGCCTCTAACATGTCATAAACTTTTTGTGCCTCACTATTAGGTACTTCAGTATTTAGATAATTATCCTCATGATTAACTTGAGAATCGTAATTCTGATCATCATAACCAGTGTAATGATGCTCAGTAGGAAATGTATCATTTACCATCCCTACATATGTCTGTTCTACATGACTAACTTCTTGTCCATTGTCCATTCTATCGTGACTACTGTTATGATGACTACTACTACTCCCCAAATTCACATTCAACTCTTCCCCATGCATATACCAAACATAGTAGTAAGACATAAATCATCTTTTAAAGATATGGTTTGAAATTTTACGCGCCGGAAGTATTCTATTATTTTTGCACGAAATACAAGGACAACAAAACATACCCTGGTTTCGGACTGCTAGCGGTTGATTACCCGCAAAACTCATGAACTGATATACTCCAGCAGCGAATTCCGCAGATATATTTCTTGTTTCTTCATTGATTCTTCTATACATTCACTCCCGGAAATTTGTGTAATTAAAATTGCCTCCCATTTTTTTTCTCTTTATTTTGTGTGTTTTGGAAGGGAAAGCGATGGGTGTATATATAAGCGAATTTTGTCACAGAATTGTAGTGGCAAAGTGTGACTGATAAATTCAGTTGCAACTTTCAAGTACAATTAGTTACAAACAAAGCAAACGTGCTACACCTAACTCACTGCGACTAATTTGCCACTGATATGGTGGTGGTAGACAACCAGTTGCAGATCAGTCGCAGATTTTGTAACTGATATGCGACTGATTTCTGCAACCACGCTATTAGTCTCAGATCAGTCGTAGAATATTCATATGTTGGATATTCATTTTTTTGTTCTATGTACCGCGAAACATATATTGCTACCAGGTAAAGTGTTTATTTATCCGTATATATATATATCTATGCACCTCTAACATATGTATTTACACGATAACTAATTTAATACATGTAAATTATAACTTATATGTTATTCGATGTACAACAAATAATATCGATTTAACTCGTTCAATATCGGTATATCATGGAAAAAATAGTCAAGACTGGCAAAAATTATCAAAAATCTAATTTTTTGAAAACAGGTGTCAAATTCTTAATTTTTGAAAAACTTGTGTATATATTGCTAATTGACCCTATTTTAAGATTAATTTTCAAATATATATATTAAAATCTATATGTGTCATCCAATTTAGTTGTAAAGGTCAACTAATGTTAAAAAATAATATATATATTCTAAAATTTACTTATTTCACGAGTATGAATATCTAATTTGAGTATAGTTTATCTTCTTCGGTTTTTGAAATCCATAATCTTAAGACGAGCACGAGTGGAGAGTCGTGTTGACAAATCTAGACGAACAGTCGTGTTGACAAGCGAAGGTCGTGTTCCAGGTAAAGGCGAGCTGTTCGGGCCTCTATGCCACTGAGTTGCTCAAGCCACTGTTAGGAATTCCGGACCCACGGCAAGTCGTATTGACCGTCGTGTTCGACCGTCGTATT
>WJSH01010249.1:0-11048 GCA_009757365.2 Lepidium campestre | reverse complement strand
GGGACTTGGAAACGTATGGCGGTGGTGGAGACTTGTAGTCTACCTTAGGAGAAGGAGCGTAATACGGTGGTGGTGGGGATTTGTAGTTAACCTTTGGGGAAGGTGAATAGTATGGTGGTGGTGGGAAGGTATTGACGTATGGTGGTGGTGGGGAGTTGTAGTTAAATTTAGGAGGAGAGTTGTGTGGTGGTGGTGAGGAACTATACACATATGGTGGTGGAGACTTATAATCAATCTTTGGAGGAGAATAGTATGGTGGTGGTGGTGAGTTATAGACGTATGGAGGTGGTGAAGAACTATAGACGTATGGAGGTGGAGATTTGCTGTCAACCTTGGGAGATGCAGTCACTTTAGCAAGAATGGCACTCAAGACCACGAGATACACTATGCATTGGCTTAACCCCATTGTTCTTGGGGATCTCATAACTTTTGTTACTCTTTTTATTTCCTGTTATGGTATTCTTGGACATGAACAACCATTATATACTCGTTGTTATTGTCTTAAAATATGATATTGTCTTTCCAACATGGCTTCGTGTGTTGCACTTTAGAGAACGTGCTAAGATGTTTCACTTTCAAATTGTTTTCATATTCCTTTGTATAAAATATATCGACCTAACGATTGACAATATTATCCGATGATTGCTTGAAGAGACTTCCGGGATTTCTTGACAAATATATCCAAGTTTGCCAATGCGCATGTATTTTTGTATTAAAAATTAATAAAATTTTGACAAAAAACCATTGTTTTAAAAAAATTCTTTTATGGAGTGTTATATATTTCTAATTACGGCAAAATCTTTTTTACTAGAATATGTATTAGTAAATTTCAAAGATTTTTTTGCAGATTTTTAATACTATTTTTATTAGATTTCTATTGGTAAATTTATTACTAATTTACTATAGATTTATTTTATTTTTATCTTGAAAACTTTATATAATGAATATGAAAGAACAAAAGTGGTTAAATCCATATATGTTGTCTTTCCCATAGGAGTTCGACTTCAACGAGTTGTGTAATCTCCACATGATATTGTTTGGGGTTTTAGGAAAGAAGTTGTTATGAATCAGATCGTGTCCCAAAAAAACATTATATAATGAACAAAAATTATTTTCTTGGCCTTTTGATCATTAGGAGAAGTGTTTTTCGTCAAGTGGATAAATTTATCTATGTTGCTTTCCCACCTGAGTTTGACTTCAAAGATTTAGAAAGTCGCATAATCTTCACGTGATACTATTTGAGATTTAAGGAGAATTTGAGCAATTGCTCGGACGTTATGAATCCAATTATTGACAAAAAATAGTTTATATCATTTTATTGTCGTTTTCACAAGCATAAAATAGTGGCTGCAAATTTATTATTTTCTTACAGAGACTATATATAATTGCAGACATAATAATTACCAATATTATCAAAAATATCCAAAATCTTCATAGCACCACTCTCAGCAGCCATATTTTTAGGGATTCTATTTCTATTGTCTTATTATTCCTTGATTAAGTTGTTTTTCAAAGCTTTACATTTTCTTCTGAGTTTGAGAATTCGATTTTTTTCGTTTACGTTTTCTATTTGGATTCATTTGTTTCTTTGCTTTCTATTTTTGGTTTATATACAACGTTTTTTTTTTAATAACTATTTTTTTTTGGTTTAATATTTTCTTTTTTAATAATTTCATTGGCAAAACATTTTCAAACCAAATTTCCAATATAGGAAGAAAAATGTTTAACCCAATTGTGCATGCCTAACGTTTTGATAAAAGCTAGATCATGTCATGTCACAATGAAAGAATAAGTAATTACCAATGGTTATTATTTTCTGTTATTAGTTTGGTAACAGAGAAATGTTATTATTAAAAACAGAGGTTATTAACAAATAACTCTTGTTATGAAATTGAACTATTGAAGTGCTAATGAAAACATCATTGTATAAATGAATGTTGTTGAATTGTTTTTACAATATTTGATTAGTTCGTGCTACTTACTAGCCTAGTGTGTTTAATATACAGTTTGATTGTTTTATTTACTTTATCTGTCCAAAAAATGGAATTATATGTTTCTTTACAATCAATATGACAATATATGACCATAAATCAATTATGTTAGGTATAAATTACTAACATAGAAATCAATTATGTTCATTCAAATAATCCAAGGTTCAAATTACTAATTACTATCATTTAATTGAAAATCACATAAAATTACAAATAACAATCATGAAATCAAATCTAATTATAAACATTTTTTTTTGGTCAAAGAATTATAAACATTTTAAACTAAAAATAATAGTAAGAAAGTGCCGACTTCTTGTCAGTCTGGTGGTTAAATGTCTGGCTAATGGCTCATGCATCTAGAGTTCGATTCCACCGGATTTTTGAGATGGGGTTAGTCATGGATCGGGCCTTGTGATGAACTTCCATTTTTACCACATTTTAGACATATTTTTGGACTCACTTCCATAGAATTTGTATATAATGGAGTATAGTTTAGCCATTATTTGCATATTTGTAGTCTTGTCTTGGTTTTAAAAACTTTACCGGTTTTTAGGCATTTTCATGCCAAAAGGATGAGCTTAGAGCTGAATCTCACGATGAGGAATCTCAGAGCGATGATTAGGAAGAGTTGGACAAATCCATGCTGCCAAGAGACTTCTCAAAGAGCTTTCCAAGCTTTGTCTTCCAGCTAATTTCGTATTATGCTAATGTCAATTCCATATGTTGCGGATGATTAATGGATTTTTACATCAAGATGCACTTCCTCTAAAACATCGAATGGCTTCAACCATCCGTCAAAATCGTCAAAGCTCCAAATCTATCGATCCACACTTAGATCGATCGATCAAATGCCAGATGGAGTAGAAGATTCTATGGCGGTTTATCAAACAAAACAATCGATCTTTGACTGGTCCAACCAACTTTGTATAATTTCGCATAATTTTTGGAATGGATCGATCGATCTACTATAGGGATCAATTTAGATATGTCTTCTTCTCTCTTTGATGGGTATAAATGCCCCTCTCCTCTCTTTATTTTTCACTCCGAAATTTGTACTAGAACTCTCTGGTGAGCAATTTTAATATAAGTTTTATTTTCCTCTATTTATGTTTTTTTTTTTAATTATGTCTGATTAGTTTAGTAGTTAGGTAATTAGGGTTCATAAAATAGGGAATTTCTCATTGTAATTTTAGGTTTGATTTTATTGATTAAGGTTGGTAGAAAATGGATTAGAATTCTACAACAACATGCGATTATAATGTTGAAAATAGGTTGATCATCTAGGACTTGTTTAGAGATAAATCCTGTCCACGTTAGCGCATGGTAGGATAAGTCTGACTCGTGTTGTCGAGCAATAGACGCCCGATCATTCTTAACAGTAGGCAGGTTTATATTGTAGACGTAGTGGACTTTTCACATAATAAATACAAACATTTTTAACCTAGAACCTCATGCTGCAAATTAAACGAGAGTTCAGAAGATCACATCGATAAGAATGGTTTGGGGTCTAGCGCCATTGAGAAGTGAGTTATTCTAGTTGTATTTTATACTCAAGAATAGTACTTAATAAATCAACCTAATTTATTTAATTTAATTTAGAAACGCCTGAGAAGTTCATGAGGAACCCTAATGCCTAATGTCTTTAGTTTATAGCATCTCTAGTAATTAAACTTAATTTCTAGTGTTAAAAATACCAAAATATTTGACAGTCCTAGCAAATAAGATATCTTCAAAGTTTCTTGTCCTAACTGTTTTTCCTTGTGGATTCGACCACTTTATACTACATCGATAGTGACATTGTGCACTTGCGGTGGAGTGTTCTAGGATTTTAAAACCTCTAAGAACTGCGCCCATAAAAAGAGGTGCACATCAAGTTTTTGGTGCCGTTGTCGGGTTACAAATTGTGCTAATCAAGAGATTTTAGATATATTCTCTGACTAGGGAACTACCTTCGGTTTCAATTCTCTTTGTTGGTATTTTTCTTGTGAATTTTCTGTAGGTTCATGAATGAAGAAAGGGAACCAATATAATGTATTGAATACCCTGACCCAGTTCAGATCGAAAGATCTAATTGATTTTATTTGCCGAGGCCTCGTTTCAGCGAATCCGGGTTATACGTCTTGTTTTGGAGAGTTTCTGTAGCTCATCAGGTCAAAAGGTAAATTTGGAAAAGTCTAAAATCTTTTTTTTTCAGAGAATGTGCATCGTGATGTAATGACTAGTATTAACTTGGAAAGCAAGATACGGGTGACATGGGATCTCGACAAAATATTTAGGTATATAGTGCTTCAAAAATCAATCAATAAGGATACATATGGTGATATTTTATCGATGATGTTTTCACTGTTAGCTGGCTGGAAGAGTAGATGTCTTAGCTTCGTAGGTCGATTGATATTGACAAAGGTTTTCCTGGCTTCGATAACGGCACATGCAATGAGTTCGATCTGTCTCCCAAAAAGTACACTTAGCAAAATGGATAAAGTATCATGGTCATTTATGTGCGGATATAGTCCATAAAACAAAAGTTAGCATCTTTGAAGAGAGTATTTTACGGAAACAAGAGGGTGGAAGGGGATTCGTGTGTCCCATGAAATGAACATAGCTCTAATCTCTAAGCTGGGTTAGAGGTTGGTTCAAAAACAGCCCTCATAATGGATTGATGTCGTGACCGCCAAGTATGAAGTAAAAGAAATTTGCGACTTGTCATGGCTCATTCCCAAGGGCATGTGGTCCTCCACTTGGAAAAGTATAGTTGTGAGAATTAACAGAGTGGTTTTACTGGGTTCTTCATGGATTGTGGGTGATGGTCGAGAGATCAAGTTTGGGTACGATAGATGGTTGATGTGTGATACATTATCGGATTTAACAACCCCGCAATTACCCTTTATTTGCGAATCTGAATGGGCAGCAGATTTATGGGAAAATAGTAGGGGTTGGCTTTTTAGAGGATGTTAGATTAATGTCAGTGGTAGTTGATATTTTCACCGGCACAAAGGATCACTTATTGTGGGGTGAAGTGACTGATGGTTTATTCTCAGTGAAGTCCACCTATTTTTTATAACCAATATCGATTTTCGAAGGCAGAACACGTCTCGATTCTCTTAACGACATAATGAACACGTCTCGGTAATATTGGTCGAGCATCGGCTGGTGGTGTTCTCCGACATAGTGAAGGTCTCTGGTCAAAATTTTATGAAGCAAGTTTCAGTTACAATTTTTGAGTTTAAATGCAGATTATAAAGGGAAGTTTGAATTTTGTAGGTTATCGCATAGTGTTTTTTAAATGCTCCAATTGGAGTATAGTGTATTCGAACTCACCAACTGGTGCCAAACTAAATCAGGGGCAAGCTAGCTGACCACATGTTTATCGCACATATAAATAAAACAATGAGTGATTGCAATATAATCACGTTAAATATATTTTGGTAACAGTCAAAAAAAAATATTACATAACCAAAACAAAGCAAATCAAACGATATGAGAAAAAAAAACAGTTTTGAAAACATGATGTTAAGAGTCTTTTTCATCCTTCTTGTGCTAAAATATATGTGTAAATAGAAAAGGAAGCTCCTATCAATGTGAAACCATCACTTCAACTAAAACTTGGATGCCTACTTTACAATGTGTATGCCTAAGAATGAAAAAGTATGAGAGAATACTCTTTTATTTTCAAAATGGATTTCTCTTTTACGGCTTGCTACCAACGTGAAACCTCAATCCTCAGCCCAACTCACGGAAGAAAAAAACAGATCTCGTGAATCAGCTCGTCGAGCTCAGAAAACAACTCGTCGAGCTTGCAACAACAGCTCGTCGAGTTTGCAGCAATAGCTCGCCAAGCTCGGAAAACAGCTCGCTAGGCTCGCACCAACACAATACATCTGCTAGCTGAGCTCAGACAATAGCTCGCCCAGCTCAGATAACAGCTCGCGCAGCTCAAACTAAGATTTGTATAAACTCGATAAGTGTTTATTTAAATCTTCGATTGTTTAATAATTTGGTTTCTTTTCGTTTTACTCGGCTAATTATAATTTCTATTGTTAGCTCTGTAAATTAGGGATATCGCAAAAGCTCCAACAACAGCTCACCAAATTTGCACAAGAATCTCGTGATTCAGTTCACAGATCTCGCAAATCAGTTCGGTTATCAGCTCACTGAGCTTGCTTTAGAGCCGATATATCAGCTTGCAGTGTTTGTATATCAGTTGTCAGTGATCTCAAATCAGCTTGTAGAGTTCGAATATTAGCTTGCTAATTTGCGAAACAGCTCGCAAACCGCAGTTCAAACAAGCTCTAAGCCGATCCGATATTGATCTCATTGAGGATCTACGAAATGACATACTCGACCTACATTTATCGCCCTTTTTAGATTCATATTTTAAAAATGACTGCGGGGCTATTGTTTATACTGGGTTTCTCATAGAGATAAACTCACTATGAAGATGGGCCAAACCCAGGAGTTGAAGAAGTAAAATGTTCAAAGTGTGGAAGACATTCAAAACGAGATCTGAATATTAGGAAAGAAGATCCCAAGATTTGGAGTAGTAAATGCTGGAATTAAATGTTAGGGTTAAACCCTAGGAGCTATAAAGAGGAGAATGATGCTGCCATCATTCTCTCTCTTTCTCTACACAAAACCCTGTACCAAAAATCATTGTTTTACCTGATCATTAAAATTCATTATCCCTTTATATATTCGATTAAAGTCTTCATCTTCTTAAGAGTATCTATCCCAAATTATTTCCTACAAATTACCTACAAATTATAAATTGTTGATTGTTGATTTATGCATCAACAGTAAGTTACAATTATAAAAGTTAAAAGTTATGTTATAGAGCTTTAGTTTGAGGAGTTGAAAATAACGAAAAAGATTTCACTTCTTCTATTTACAAGTGGACCAATAGAGAGAGAGTGTAACATTCTTTTAAATTATATGATTGACATGAAAATGTTTGTCAAAATTAAAGTAGTTTAATTTATTTTTTCCAAAACTTTTGCGGCCAGATTTACTCATAAATGTTGTCACAGGTTAATTATCTGCCATAGATTTTTTTTTTTTGTTTAGACTTGAAGAAATTTAGTGACAGATTTTATATTTATCACAATTTTTTTCTTCAAATTTGTTTTTCCATGTCCTTACAGAGTTTTGATTGTTTCTAATTATGTTGTAGCAGATTTTTTTTAACATCTTTAATGGAAGTGTTATACATTTTTAGTTACAGCAAACTTTTTGTTCAACTAGGGGTTGTACTGAAACTAGAATTTGATAGGATTTATATTTTAATAGATTTGGAAAGATTTTAGGAGATTCTTACGGATATTTAGTATGTTTGTAGTTGATTTTTTATGAATGATTTGGTGATTTTAAAAGATTTATTGTGGGAGTTTAGATGATTCTGTGTGATTCTTGTGGGAGTAGTATGCAGCTATGTAACTGTGATCCTAGGGAGGCTGCGATCTCCCGTTCAACGGTGGTTATGACACAAGAGCATATCGTAGTAGCCAACACTGGTGACTCACGTGCCGTCTTGTGTAGTCCTGGGTAAAAAAATCGGACCCGAAGACCCGAACCGGACCCGACCCAAAAACAAAGACCCAAACCCGAACCTGAAACACCTTAAATACCCGAACATGTCTTAAATTTTTGGACCCGAAGAACCGGACCCGATCCCGAACCCAAACCGAGAACCGAACGGGTACTCGAAGACCCGTTTTTATGGTATTTTCAGAGTTTTGTTTAGTATTCTATGAATATTTTTTGGTATTTTTAGATATTTTCATATATATATGTTTTGAATATTTGGGTATTCAAATATTTTTTTAGCTATTTTTTTGGTATTTTTAGGTATTTTTTTTTATATTTTCGGATATTTTTTAGTACTCGGGTAATTTTTGGTTCTTTAAATTTGGATCCGAACCGACCCGAACATGAATGGAACCGAACCGGAACCGAACCGAAATAGTAACAGGTTCTATATGAGTCTAAAACTTCCGGACCCAAAAGGACCCGACCCGAATCCGAGTCGAATGCCCTAATCTTGTGTCGAAATGGAATAGCTATTCCCTTGAGTAAAGACCACAAGGTTGGTTTAATTGCCATGCCCCAGTCCAATGTCCGAGTAAACCAAATTGTTCTGTTCTTTTTCAAAGTATTTTCCAGAATTCTTGGTTTGGTCGTTGAGTAAACCAATTGGTCGTTGAGTAGAGAGTTTATGTTTGGATCAGAACAGAGGTTTAAGAACATTGTGAGTCTCTATTTTTGACGTTTTCGAAATATAATGCAGCCGGATAGACCAGACGAGCGAGCAAGGATTGAAGCAGCTGGTGGTATAGTTTTTTATTTATGAAATCACACGTAATTGTGTGACAAAAAAAAAATACACCCCTAAATTCTTTTATTAGTGAATTACAAACTTATTCTTGCACATTTTTCATACAATTTTATTACAGATTTTTATTGGTAATTCTATAAAAACTACTATATATATTTTATTTTTCTTTGCAAAATTTATATATTGAATACATGTTTATTCTATAAACAAATTTTTAATGGTTGTCTAAATATTGAACTAATAAAGTACCAAAATATCATAACAAATTTTTAATATCATCAAAAAGAGAAATGAATCCGGAAAAGAGTTATTTTCAATTCCTAAAAATTTGAATTATCAACATGAACTTTGAACAGTGTGCCAAAATCAACATTGACTATTAAAAACGTTAGTCAACGATTAAATCTTAGTTATTAGACCGTTAAGTGACACATGGCAACAATAATACTGCAAAAAATTATCATTTTCAAACCGAACTTTTCATATCGTGCCAATTCCAATATTCGGTAATAAAATAAAAATAAAACTAAATTAAGTTAAATAAAATAAAATTAAATTAAAACTAAATTAAAATTAAAATAAAATAAATAACAAAAAATATCATGATAACTAACCGGAAAGTAAACCCAATTACATCCTGATTACAATAAAAAAAATTAATTCGTCACAAACCCTAAAAATCTACAACAAATCAAGTTTTTTCTGCATGGTAATATGTGTTTCGTCAGAAAATTTATACGTTTTATCGAGTGTTTCGTTGTGAAATCTGAAACTTGATACTCAAGAAATAGAAGAAAGAGGCTGACATTCAATTGTTTTGTTGTAATTGCTTGTTGTGGTTTTGGCAAATAGTGAGTGACATTCGAAGGAGAGAATTACACTCATTGCAAGAAATCCATGAGTTTGTATTTGCGTAAATTTGTGAGAGATTGTGAATTTTCAATACAAAACCAATTGCTAGTTGTAAACGAAACACCAAGTAAAACGTAAAAATTTCATTTAATGTAATTTTATTTTATTTAATTGTATTTAATTTAATTTAATTTAATTTAATTTTACTATTGTATATTGGAATTGACACGATATGAAAAGTTTGGTTTGAAAATGACTATTTTCTTGCAATATTATTGCTGACACGTGTCGTTTAACGGTCTAATAACGGAGATTTAACCGTTGACTAATATTTTTAACAGTCAATGTTAATTTTGGCACATTGTTCAAAATTCATGTTGATAATTCAAATTTTTAGGCACTGAAGTTAGGTTTATGCACGGCACCTAAGTTCATGTATAAATTGGCACTACGAAAAAAATTTGGTTTGAAAATGGCCATTTTCCTGAAATGAATTTATACTATTAAAAGAGAATTTTTTCAGGACAACAACGTTGAATTTGTAAAAAATTACATTTTTAACCCTTAACAAAAAAATTAGTTAAAAAAATCAATTTCTTTTATTAAATTTACATTTTAACCCATATAAGATCATATCTTTAATAATTAATCATATCTAATAGAAAATTTGATATATTTTTATAATTATTTTCTCTCCTACTTTATTTTATCATATTTTTATAAAATAAATTTAAAAATTATATCACAAAAATTTACGAAAAGTTTTAGTTTTTTTCTTCTACATATGTTATACTTTAAATTTTTAAAAATGGACATATATATTATAAAACAATTTATATTACATAAAAAATAATTTTAGTGCATATTATACTATAAGTTTTTAACGATTTCACAAACAAAATATAAATTTTAGGGCATACATTTTTTATGAGTTTATATGAGATATAAGAGAACACGGGTCATAAAATTTTAATAAAACCAAAAAATTATTAAAAAATAAGATAAGAGTAATAAGAATATCAAGTAACCATCATATAAATATTTGATATTTGTATAGTTACGCTTGATATCCAATAATAAAAATACAGGTCATTTATATTCGTTCATCAAATGTCACATATTACATGTTATTTGATAATAACAGGTCATTTAATAATAGTTCATTTAATAAAGAATACAAATCATAGTATTTTTGAATAATATAAATTATTTAATATAATAAATTATTTAATAGTTATTATTCATTTGATAATTACATGTCATTGAATATTCGATAATTAGGATAATTATCTTATGATTGTAAATAGAATAGTATTTTTAAAAATATTATCCCGTGCTCTAGCACATGTTAGAATCTAGTATATCTTAAATTTCATGCCAACGCAAACATATATAATTCAATAGCAGCATTTAAAATTAACCAAATCTTATTAGTAAATATAAAATTTTATGGATAAAAAACCAAAAGAACAAAAAAAAATCATAAAAACAGAAAGATAATTGCAATCATGTTTCTTATCACTGAAACAATAAATAACCTCAATTGTTGGGAGTCTTGTAGACGTTCGGTGGAGGTGGGGAACTGTAAGGCACCTTTGGAGGAGGGGAATAGTTTGATGGTGGTGGGGAGTTGTAGACATATGGAGGTAGTGGAGACTTGAAATCCACTTTAGGAGGAGAGTACAATGGTGGTGGTGGAGAGTTGTAGACATATGGAGGTGGTGGATACTTGTTATCTACTCTAGGAGGAGGAGAGTAGTATGGCGGTGGTGGCGAGCTGTAGACATATAGTGGTGGAGGAGACTTGTAATCAACCTTAGAGGAGGAGAGTAGTATGGTGGTGGTGGAGACTTGTTATCAACCTTAGGAGGAGGAGA
>WJSH01010248.1:0-10954 GCA_009757365.2 Lepidium campestre | reverse complement strand
ATTTAATTACACACCAAAATCTATAAAGTAAAATAATTAAAAAATGTTATGGAAATAAACTAAATTCAGAGATTATGTTATCAATTCACTATTATATATTGTCGTATCTTTTTGTTATAATGTACTAGGGATTCGATCGCTCACCATTACAAATAGTAAATTAAAAAGAAATTTTAGCACATAAACTTTATATTATGGATCGAGCTTATCCATTAATTGTTAACAAAAAAAAAATGCTAACAACTACAATATCTCGACCATCGACACTAATCTTATTTCTATCTCTTGTTATATATAATCAATCTTTTTCTTTCATGTCTTCAACTCACTGTAAACACTCTCAATCTTTTAGTGTGTGTAAGCTTTAACAACGACTGATGCACAGTCAAACCTGGTAGATTCTGCTTTGATCCAAATACTCTCGTAATGAATGCTTATTACCAAAGTCAGCATCATTGTTTTCAAAGATTCCAGGAAAAATATTATTACTGATCTAAGTTTTGGAAGTTGACTGCCTATTTCATAAAAACATTTACCCTGATTCCAAACCGTGAACTCTTGCATCTCCTTTTTCGGCTGCCAATCTCTCTCACCGCCGCTAGAAAATGGAGTCCGGTCTCATGCTCTTCCTCCTTTATCAAAATTTTCTGAAGATTCAAGCCCCACATGCCAGATCTATTTGTCTTCTTCCTCCATGATCGTTGAAGCTCGTCGTCTCTCTCTTCTCGTCGGTAGCTCGCCGGTGAGGTGAATCTCGCCCTTTCCTTCCGCATCTGGTGCTACAGTTAATCCGACGTTCAAGTTTTGGCGAAGTCAAGATAAACTAATTCTCAGTGCCCTACTTGGAGTGATTACATTCATGCTTCAACCTCTTCTTGCCATAACCAACACATCTACAAATATCTAATCAACGTTATCAACTACTTTTGCCCAGCCGAGCAGAGGATATTTAAAACAACTCTGATAGCATATCAAACAATAGACGAAAGGTACAAAGATGATTGTTGAATATTTTCAGGGACATACAATGCGTTTTGATCAGCTTGCTCTCCTTGGCGAACCGCTGGATCATGAGGACAAAATCGAGTTTATACTCGAAGGTCCCACTGAGAATTTCTGCATGGTCAACGAACAAATCAAAGGAAGAGATGAATCTCCATCCATCACAGAGCTCCACAAGAAGCTTATTAATCATGAACTAAAATTTACCGTTGTTGTTCCTCATTCTTCTCTACCCATCACTACCAATGCTGCATCAAACCGTAACTCTTATTCACATCTGAATCAGCATAACAACAACAACTCAAATCGGCATCAAAACAAAAACTGACAACAAAACAACGACAACAATCAATGGCAACAACATAGTGGTAACAATAACTAGTAGTAGAACAACAACAATAATAGAATGAATGATCAACGTGGGGGACGTGGATATCAAGGAAAGTTTCAATTTTGTGGTATTTTTGGCCACTAAGCTCGTCGGTGTACTCAACTCTCAATGCAAATGGGACAACCATCACAGCAGAACAACTCCAACTCATCTTCTTGGCAACCAAGAGCAAATGCAGCGATGCCACAGTCATACAATCCACAGAATTGGGTACTCAATAGCGGCACAATGCATCATCTCACCACAGATCTCTCTAACTTCTCTTTTCATTCCTCATAAACGGGTGATGAAGAAGTGGTGATTGCGGATGGTTCTTCCATTCTAATCAATCACACCAGTTCTGGTTCACTCTCAACTCTTACTCGTCCTCTTCTCTTGAATGACATGCTTTATGTGCCAGATTTACACAAGAATTTATTGTCAGTTTACCAGTTGTGTAACCATAACAAAATCTCAGCTGAGTTCTTTTCCACTATGTTTTAGGTAAAAGATCTTTAAACGGGTATCCCGTTGCTGCAAGGTCCTATCGAAAATGAGTTGTATGTGTGGCCGAGTAAACCCAGCCTTCCCATCTCCATGTTTGCCTCCACATCACTCAAACCCACCTTCAACCTTTGACAATCAAGACTTGGCCACCCCTCTTTGCATACTCTAAAATCTATGGTTTCTCATTTTTCATTATCATTTTCAAATTCTTCTTCTCAAACACCACTCATGTGTTCGGATTGTTTGGTTAATAAAAGTCACAAACTTCCATTTGCAAAAACAACTCTCTATTTCTCAAAACCACTTGAATACATTTTCAGTGACGTTTGGACCTCTCCCATAATATCAACCGATAACTATAAATACTATCTCATTCTCATTGATCACTACATTAGATACACCTGGTTATATAGACTTAAACAAAAGTCTCAGGTCCAAGAAACATTCATTACCTTTAAATCATTGGTTGAAAATCGTTTTCACTCCAAAATCCAAACTCTCTACTCTAATAATGGTGGTGAGTTCATCGCACTTCGTCAATTTTAGGCTACAAACGGAATCTCTCACCTTACCACACCTCCACATACTCCCAAACACAACGGAGTATCCGAACGCAAACATCGCCATATGGTGAGACAGCCTTAGCGTTACTCACGCATTCATCAATGCCGACAACTTATTGGCCATATGCAATTTCAACGATGGTGTATCTCATAAATCGAATGCCAACTTCGGTCCTCAACAAAGACACACCATATTTTTATTTTTTTGGGCGTTCTCCCAATTACCTAAAGTTCAAAGAATTTGGATGTCTATGCTATCCGTGGTTTCGTCCTTATACAACACATAAACTAGAATCAAGATCAAAACGGTGTGTTTTCATGGGATATTCTCTTATGCAAAGCACATATCTCTGCTTAGATGCATCCACTGGTCGGATATATACCTCTCGGCATGTGATTTTTGATGAAAATGAGTACCCATTTCAAGCATCATCCTCCACTCCAAACATGATACCATATACCTCCTTTGATTTTGTTCTTCACTTCTCACCAACACCAGTTCCTACGCGTACAGAGATACAGTCCACCTTGACTACACATGCAGCTAGGATCTCGTGTGAAGCTCCTTCTCCTACAGCTGCAGTGGTACCACCTTCATCAGGTTCTTCTTTATCGCCATTGATCTCTCATGCAATTCCCTCCACTTTGAGCCCAACAAATGCACAAACATCAAGCTCAATATCTATTGTACGTCCATCTAACATTATTTTATCTAATGTTGACAACAAGCCCATAAGATCAATAATGGAGACATCAAATCAGACAGCTGTGATACAACAATATTCATTGTTTGATATACCACCGCAGCTTCTTGTACTTCCGTTACCTCCACCGGAATCACAGAATCCAGCGCCACCACCAAATCTTCATCCCATGTGAACTCGGACTAAAAATAAGATCACCAAACCAAAGACGAAGTTCAGTCTTGCTACTACTCTCAAAGCACATATCCCATCAAAGGTGGCTCAGGAAATGTGTGACCCGAACTAGAGAAATGCCATGGGTGAAGAACTCAATGCAGTTATCCGTAATCACACGTTTGATATGGTTCCCCCATCTCCACATCAAAAGGTAATCCAAACTAAATGGATCTTCAAATCTGCTCATAACGGTGAAGTTTCAAGGTACAAGGCCATATTAGTTGCTCGGGGTTATGATCAAGAATACGGCAGAGACTACTTTGACATGTTTTAGTTGTCAAGACAACTACAATCCAATTGATATTTGAAATTGATGTGGGACAAAATTGGTGTATTCGTCAATTAGATGTGAATAATGCGTTTCTACAGGGAACACTTATGGAGGGGGTGTATGTGACTCAGCCACCAGGGTTCGTAGACCAAGACAACCTGCATCATGTCTGTAAACTCAGGAAAGCACTATATGGCTTGAAACAAGCCCCACACGCATGGTATGATTAAAACTTTTCTACTTTATATTGGTTTTCAAAATTCAATTGCAGACACTTCGGTCTTCATTTATAATACACAAGGCTCTCTGGTTTACATCATGATGTATGTGGATGACATTGTAGTCACTAACAGTCATTCAACACTTGTAAATTCATCCATTGATCAACTAGCTGCCAGGTTCTCATTGAAAGATATAGGCAATATCAACTACTTTCTCGGTCTTGAAGCAACTCTTGATAGCAAAGGTCTTCATCTCACACAGTGCAAATACATCTTGGATCTATTGGCGAAAACCAATATGTTGAATGCTAAAATCGTGTCTACTCCAATGGCCACTTCACCAAGAGTTGGCATCAATTCTGGTACGCTCCTTGCAGATCCTCATGAGTATAGACAAACAAATGGTAGCCTTCAATACCTTGCCTTTACAAGACCAGATATTTCATATGTAATCAACAAGCTATCTCAGTACATTGGCAACTTACATTGGCAAGCAATTAAACATGTATTAAAATATGTTGCCGACACACCAACACATGGCCTAAAGTTCCGCGCTAATTCTCCTATTTCTTTCCATGGATTCTCCGATGCAGACTGGGCCGGAGACACAGATGATTTCGTCTCAACACAAGCATACATATTGTATCTCAGACAGACACCTATCTCGTGGGCATCCAAGAAGCAGAAAGGCGTTGTCAGATCCTCCACCGAAGCTGAATACAGATCGGTGGCATAGATAACTTCTGAACTCCGATAGGTCTGTTCTTTACTCACAGAGCTACACATCACATTGCCCACCACACCGGTCATTTACTGTGATAATATGAGTGCTACATATCTATGTGCAAACCCGGTCTTCCACTCCTACATGAAACATATAACATTGGATTATCATTTTGTGCGGGAAAACATACGCTCTGATGCATTACGAGTCACTTACATCTCTACAAATGATCAACTAGCCGACTCGCTCACTAAACCTCTTTCTCGACCACGTTTTCAAGAACACACACGCAAGATTGGAGTCACTCAAGTCCCTCCATCTTGAGGGGGCGCATAGAATATAAGGAAAGGAGAATAATGTAAATACTATGTATTGTAGTTAGGGCACTCTCTGTATACTATATAATATCGATTCATCATATCAATAAGACTCAATTCAGCCCATCTCTCTATAAATAACTCATGTGAACTGGTTTAAGTTAACCAAAATGTACCAAGATTCTTTGGACATGGAAACTTGTAAATGCTTGTTTCTGTGTTGTTACTCTAATCTGTAAATAAAACAACACAAATTTATCAAGGATCATAAGCATCAAAACAGAACAAGTCACTATAGTAGATTACAGTAGACCTGAAGTCATAACTTTTTTGTTAAGGAAAGCGACTTGAAGCATGTTACTATAATTTTATATAATATTCAATCATGTGGTAAAATAGATATTATAGTATTATTCATTACCATGTGGCGAGATTGGTACTATAACATTAAATTGAGTCAGTACAAGTCGCATGATGTTATTAAATTCATTGATTCTTGACTAGTGAATTTTTTTTATACATAGTACGATTCTCCTACCATGAGATCAAAGTATTAGTCCTCCTTTGAATTCATTACCATTAGTCATACTTTTGAAATTTTTATTGTTGCCAAATTCTTTTAATTTGGGTGGTTTAAATGGTTTGTTTAATGGATATGTCATTGAAAGTTTGACCGTTCTTCACTACAAGTAAAAAATAAATCAAGGTTTTAACATGTGGGATTTGGATTTAATTATTGAAAGGAAAAAAGTTTATTGTATAAAATATTTATTCTTTAAAAAATAAATGCTACTTTTAGATAGTATACCAGTCTAGTATACCAGTCTGATTCACACTTCAATACTTCTTAGGTCTCAGTAAGTTTTCACTAGCGTACTACAATGCTCATTGACATTTTGTCACACTCACTATCTCTTCTGTTTTCACATTTTTGTATCTTCTTAACTCTCAAATGATTTCATTCAATCACAACTTCTTTGTAGATTTTATGAGATTAATTAACTTCCGCTACTCGTAAACTTGGCTTATAAGCCTTACAAGAAAGAAACTGAAAGCATAAAAAAAGGCTCTCTAGTGGTATTTTTGTGAAATTTACTTTGAAAGGTCCTAGTTCCAATTTTCTCGGTATAAAAATATATATAAGAAAATATTCTCTTATCCCAACAGTCATAATGGAGTTTATGTATGATAATTTAGGTCTCATGGCGTTAGCTCACCGTCAAGTCGCATGATGTTACTAAACGGATACTTTATTCGGATCCGAATAAACGACTCGGTAATAAATGTATATTACTATTCAAATGTAATAAATGTAATATTTCAATATTTTTTCATTAGTCAACTAGTCATCAATACTATTCAAAACTACCATAAATTAGCTAAGACTTATAACGTAACATACAAAAATGTTATGAAATTATATACTAAATTCAGAGATTATGTTTTCATATTATAAATAGACATAACATTTTGATTTATTATTCACAATTACAAAACAACAACCAAAAATGTCTTCTTCCTCATTGAATCTATTCTTTGTTCTATCTCTCATTGCATTCACCGTAAGACCACTCGACGCAAAGACATGGTGTATTGCAACTCTAACAGCTACCGATGCACAACTAAATGCTAATATAAATTGGGTATGCGGTTCAGGAAAAGTTAATTGTGCACCAATCAGACCAGGTGGATCTTGCTTTGTTCCAAATCGTCCTAGTAACCATGCATCATATGTCATGAATGCTTATTACCAGAGTCAGGGACGTGTTGCAAGTGCCTGCAACTTTCATAATTCCGCTCAAGTTATTGGTAGTGATCCAAGTTTTGGACGTTGTGTGTATTCTTAAAAACATCTCAATAATCTATATTAAAATCTGTAAAATGCTCGGTCTGATTAATAATTTTGTGGTTCCAGAGTTTTCTCATGAATAATAAAATTATACGAATCAATACTAAGTGTCCTAGAGCATATATAATTTTGTGAGTCCAGAGTTTTCTTATGTGTATCCTAAGTCCCATGATCTAAGACCGGCTTGTTTTACTTTATTAAATCAAATGCATCTGAACCTACAAGTGAACATGATGATCATCATGTCAATTAACGGAGTGAGATTTGCGACGTTCGTTGTCCAAATAATTCAAAGGTGATTCTGATTAGTTTTTCTTACATTTCGGAAACAAATCGAGACAAATTACAAAGTAATATTAGCTTCGAATTTTTTTTATTTATGTATATAAAATACAAGCAGTAAAAAGAAGAGAGAAGAGACAATTCTCTCTCGGAATAGAGAAAAGGAAAAAAAAAAAGATTGAAATAAATCATTGATTAAAATCATAATTGCGTAATTAGTATTTGATCAATGCGCTTTTTGTTTTACAGTTTATTTCCATGCATACATTCAAGAAAGCTTTGTTTAAAATACCATAGAATTAATTTGTATTGTGAATTTTCCTAGTTGAAAATCTTGCTTTAGGCATTATGTTGAACGAAATTACCCTAATTTGCAATCTGTGAAAAATTTAAGAGTGTGTTGGTGAGAAGAAACTTTCAAATCAACGATGTAACGTCAACATTTATTAAGAGAAAGTGTTTTACAATTGATTTTGGTGAATAAGGTTATTCAAAACCATGGGAAATTTGTCTAGTTATCGTAAACTACAAAAAAACTTGTGAATAAAAGGGCACTATATTTAGTTTCTGAGCAAAGCAAATATTATGGCATATTGTCGGTGGTCTAACTTGTAAGCATTGCGAAATTTTCGGAATAAATAGAGTCGGCTAACCTAGAAATTAGGGGTGGGTATTCGGATGTCCGATTGGGTTCGGATCGGGTATTTCAGATTTTGGGTATTTTGGTTTTGGAGAACATGGTACCGATCGGTTATTTGTATAAACCCAGATCGGTACCGGGTCGGTTCGGATATGTATTCAAAGAACCAAAATTATTCGGTTCCGGTTTGAGATCATGTTTTTATTAACCCGAAAGATCCGAATTATCCAAAAATAAGACAAGATCCGATTGATTATGTTGTAGTGTTGTATCAAAAAAGAAACATAGAGATAAAAAGAAACAAATGTTAAAAACTAACTCAAAATGAAACTAAAAGTTTGTAAACCAACGTCAAAATAATTAAGTTGTAGTGACTACAGAGATTCAGTTATGCTTTCAGTTTCTTTCTTGTAAGGCTTATAAGCCAAGTTTACGATTAGCGGAAGTTAAGTAATCTCATAAAATCTACAACGAAGTTGTGATTGAATGAAATCATTTGAGAGTTAAGAAAATACAAAAATGTGAAAACAGAAGAGAGAGTGAGTGTGACAAAATGTCAATGAGCATTGTAGTACGCTAGTGAAAACTTACTGAGACCTAAGAAATATTGAAGTGTGAATCAAACTGGTATACTATGTAAAAGTAGAATTTATTTTTTAAAGAATAGATATTTTATACAATAAACTTTTTTCCTTTCAATAATTAAATCCAAATCCCACATGTTAAAACCTTGATTTATCTTTTACTTGTAGTGAGGAACGGTCAAACTTCCAATGACATATCCATTAAACAAATCATTTAAACCACCCAAATTAAAAGAATTTGGCAACAAGAAAAATTTTAAAGGTAGTATTTTGGATGATTTTTTTCCTATTTTTTAAGATATTTTTAATTCAAAGGAGGACTAATACTTTGATCTCATGGTAGAAGAATCTTACTATGTATAAAAAAAATTCACCACTCAAGAATCAATGAATTTAATAACATCATGCGACTTGTACTGACCCAATTTAATGTTATAGTACCAATCTCGCCCCATGGTGATTAATAATGTTATAGTATCAGGTTTGGATTCGGTTTTCTGGGTATATAGATTTATTAGGACCCATTATGGTATTTTGTCGGGTTTGATTTCTCTAATTCTGGATTTTGGTTCTTTTGATTAAAGAAATATTATATTGTTTTTAACTTTTGGATTGGTTTCAGTTCGGTATAGATCGAGTTCGGGTTCGAGTATTTTTATATTAAAATTCAAAATTAATAAAGATTTAATTGAAAAAACTCTAAAAAGCTAAAATTTAACAAAAATATATCGGGTACCCGGTTCTTGATTTGGTTTCGATACGGGTTTGAATTCGGTTTTTTGGGTACATAGATTTAGGACCCATTTGCGTATTTTGTTGGGTTCGATTCATCTAATTCGAGTCGATTTCGGTTTGGATTTAAGATATTAGATTTTATGCTCAGGGCTAAACGTGCTATATCAAATATATATAAAGCAACAAACGAATAATAATAATATATAATTAAATATGTATAAAAAGTTATTGATACATAATTAATATTATTTATTTTTTCATTAAAAATTATCAAATCCCGCGCTATAGTACGGGTTGTGTCCTAGTATAATATGAAAACGTAATCTCTGAATTTGTTATATTTCCATAACATTTTTGTATTCTACGTTATAATTCGCAACAAATTTATGGTAGTTTTGAATAGTATTTAAGACTAGTTGACTGATGAAAAAATATATGAAATATTAATAGTGTATGAAAATTATTTTATCGATTATGTAGTGGTCATCATAAAAAATAAAATAGTCATTTTAGTCATAATATCCCTTTAAACATTGTGTTCAACAAAACCAAATTATTCAAAAGACGTTCAAGAGTTTAATAGGTAATAGGTAATATATATTTTTCATTAGTCAACTAGTCTTCAATACTATTCAAAACTACCATAAATTAGCTAAGACTTATAACGTAACATACAAAAATATTATGAAATTATATACTAAATTCAGAGATTATGTTTTCATATTATAAATAGACATAACATTTTGATTTATTATTCACAATTACAAAACAACAACCAAAAATGTCTTCCTCCTCATTGAATCTATTCTTTGTTCTATCTCTCATTGCATTCACCGTAAGACCACTCGACGCAAAGACATGGTGTATTGCAACTATAACAGCTACCGATGCACAACTAAATGCTAATATAAATTGGATATGCGGTTCAGGAAAAGTTAATTGTGCACCAATCAGACCAGGTGGATTTTGCTTTGTTCCAAATCATCTTAGTAACCATGCATCATATGTCATGAATGCTTATTACCAGAGTCAGGGACGTGTTGCAAGTGCCTGCAATTTTCATAATTCCGCTCAAGTTATTGGTAGTGATCCAAGTTTTGGACGTTGTGTGTATTCTTAGAAACATCTCAATAATCTATATTAAAATCTCTAAAATGCTCGGTCTGATTAATAATTTTGTGATTCCAGAGTTTTCTTATGAATAATAAAATTATGCAGATTCGCAAAGTTTATATTTAACGTTTTTCTTTTCTCTCATAAAGTTGAATTTCCAAAAGCATAGTCATTGAAACTTTTGCTAATATGCTCTTCAAAACTAAAAACGATACTCACAAAAAAAATTTCTTATCTCAAGTGAAACTCTGGATGTGAATTAATATTTATGCTTAGAATTTGTTGAGGAAATTGTTATAATTGTAAGGAATATTAGTAAGATTAAATTATGCTTAATTAGTTCTCTTTCTTCCCCTTATATTAAAACCTTATCATTTTTCTGCCAAATCCGACTACATTATCTGGTTTAAAATATTCAACATAATCTGATAAATATTTTAAGATATTTTCATTAATTTTTGTATATAAATATATACACATACATCTAATTGTAGCATATATATATATATAAACTTTTAGTATCAACTTTGATCTTTTTGAGAGTTTATTCTAGAATTTGTTTATCCGTTTCTTCGAGAAAGCTATAGAAATAAATAAGAAATTAAACTTTATTTAAGCATATAAGCGATAACATTAACACAAACGGTTGTATTGTTTTCACACAACATTTGATATTAATGATATATTTCTGTTTATTTATTCACTTAGGAAATCTTTAGCTAGAGTTTCAACAAGCTGGATAAGGAACACCACAAGCTTGAAGGACTTTCCGAGCGTTTGGAGATTTAATGTACTGTGCAAATGCTTGAATCTTAGCAAAACCACAGAGACATGGTTGTTGCTCTTTCAGCTTTGC
>WJSH01010247.1:0-10844 GCA_009757365.2 Lepidium campestre | reverse complement strand
GGTAATTATACTTCTATGTCGACAAAGCAGGAGTCTGCTGTGCTCTTGTTGGAATCCCTGCTGTTGGGTTCCCTGCTTTGGTTTCTGGGAGTAAATATCATTTGCCAATTCCCTCATCTGTTCAACACAAAGTGTTGTTACCTCCTCTGGACAGAACCAGAAAAGCTGGTTCTAAGCGGACTAGGGAGTAGTAATAAACCAACTAATACCGGCGTGAGTCGGAGATGCAAGGGTTCAAGGCCTAGGATGAAACACCAGATCTTAACCCTTGTGGCTTGAATCCCTTTTAACTGCGCATTTGAGTCGTAGATGAGTTTGTTTTCTCCCTTCTTGTTTATATTTTGGCTGTCAAAAAGTTTCATGTTATGGATAAATTAACAGTCAATGTGGGTCTTATGATTTTGGATTATATCTATTTCAACTCATAAAATCTACTTAATAATGTTTCCAAAATATTACTTCTTATTGCCAAAATATCATTCACTAGGTTGATTTTAAGTTTCAGAATACCTTTTCTTTCCTGGAATTTCTTACATGTTTGCTTCATTTGAGGTTAGGATCAGTCTAACATCAAAACCTGTTTGTCCGTCACTGGTATTTTATGGCATGGATTGACAGAGATCTTTATTGTATAGCGATATGCGTAATAAAAATTTATTTTAGAGAAAATTATTTGAAGTTCAAAATTATTTAATAGTATGCTCATTTTTTCAGGAGTTATATAAGTAATTATATACTAGTTTCTCACCAAAACAATTAATTGAGAAGAGAGAATTTTCTCTTTTTTTTTTTTTCTAGGCGAGATTTTCTTTCTTTTCTTTCTTCACTAATCCAAATCCTTCATAGAAAAAAATTGTGAGAATCATTTGCCGTGCAAATCTTGTTTATGTTTGTTTCGGTAATAAGCTTCAAAGTCTTTTCTCCGGTTTCTTTTCCGACCTTATGTTGGTTTATGTTTGGCCTTTTGTCCCTCTTATTTTTGGTCGAGTAATCATTCGCTCTCTCCCATGCTTTCTCCGTCATCAGTTGTTGACTTCTTCATATCTTAGTGGAGGCTTCACTTTTTCGAGAATTAAAATCTCTGATGTTTCTATCGTTCAAAGAGGCTAAGTGCGACGATGGGTGAAGTACAAGACCATTACGTTGGATCTTGGCGGCGCCAGAGTTCCTTGAGGGAGGAGACTTCCTCGGTGAGAAATTTAAGCGAGCATAGATCATATGCAGCTAATCCAAAGATGATTTCTTGGAAGAGGTGATCCTTAAGGAGTATATAAGGAGCTGTCCTCATCATGGTGTATCTAAGGAAAATCTTTTGGAGATTTTTCATTGGGGAATTCTTGAGCAATATCAGAGAGCTCTAGACATGGCGAGTTATGGTTGTTTTGCTAATCTAACTACAGTTCAAAGAGAGCAACTGATTGAGAACTTGGCTCAAAGTGATGCATGTTATGGAGGAGACTATGATCGGAACATGAAAGATTCAGATTGGGATAATAATTGGTTTAAGGAGATCAATGATAAGATTGACAAGCTGAGCAAGATGTTACTTGCTAGTCAAAAGGCGGTGAACTATGTAGGAGAGGTTGATGGGGATCAACAAGGGTATAATGATGCGGTTTATGATGGTAGTAAAGGAGTTCAAGAAGAGATCAATTATGTGGAGAACCAAAACAACTACCAAGGGGGTTTCCAAAACCATTCTTACAACCCCAACTATAGGAACAACAATCTGTCCTATAGAAGCAATAATGTAGAGAATTCCCAAGGCCAATTTTACCCGCCTAAGCAACCTCAAGGCCAACCTTTCTGACCAAAACAATATGGTAATCCTCCATTTGTTCAATATCCAAATGGACAGGTTCAAGTTGGTCTAGGACCACCGGTTGGCAATCCACCTCAAGGTCTATACTCTTACGTTCCAAACCTTCAATCATTGATTCCACCTCAGAGAAACAACTTTCCGTCGAGCCAAGCTGGGCCATCGAGTCAAGGGACAACGGATCTGGATATGAAGGCTTTGATGCAACAACTCATAGAGGGACATCAAGAGGTTAATGAGAAGTTGAGTAAGATTGAGCGCAAAGTTGATGGAGGGTACAATGATCTTCATGCCAAAATCGATGACATCTATTCTCATATCAAGACACTTGATAACTAGATTGCACAAGTGGCTTCTACAAGCCAAAGACTAGTTGGTAAACTTTCCGGAAAGCCGGAGGCAAACCCGAAAGAGTTTTTTAAAGCAATTACTCTTATGAGCGGGAAAGAACTTCCATCACGGAGTGAGGAAGCTTCCGAAGAGGAGAAGGTAATAGATGATGATAATGTTATAGTCTTGGATGAAGTGCAGGTTGATGTGAGTAAAGAGGTGAAGGGTTCTAAAGAACCGGTTAAAGAGAAAGCTGATGAGGCTGAAACTTCAAAGAAGTACATTCCACCACCTTATGAGCCTAAGTTGTTTTTTCCGTGTCGATTCAAGAAGCAATTGTTGGCTAAACAAAGAGAGAAGTTCTTAGAACTCATGGATGGTGTGCAAGTTACAATGCCTTTGAAGGATGTTCTTAGAAAAAAAATCCCATATACTCAAGGTTCTTCAAGGATTTGGTTACTAACAAGAAGAAGATGGAAGAGGGTATGGTTATTGATGAGAACCTCGGAGGTGAGATTTCTCGGATATGAACCCGCGGGAAGACCTTGGTGAGTCGATTCTCGGAGAGCTAGTTGGGCGGAAGTAGCGATAGAGAACCACAAAGGAGGATGATGATTCCTTTGATAATCTCGTCCGTTCTAGGCTTAGAATCCTCACAAGATTGAACTCGTCTCTCAGTTCTCGAATCCTCAAAGAAAATTAGAAACGGCAATGAGTTCTTTTTAAAGAAACTTCGTATTTTATTCGTCAAAAGGTTGATCAATACAAAAGAAAGAACTGAGCTTATATTGGCTCGATTCTACAACAGTAACAAGAATAAATAGGAAAGAAATGAGACGAAATTAAGTGGCCAACGAACAAGTAATGAGGGCAGTCGATCTTAGAGCAGTTGGAGAGAATTGATGACCGGCCAGATATGGAAAGCCTTACTAAAGGAAGGATTCGCCTAATCCTGTGAGCGCTGGAGTATGGTAAGACTTTGCTGGGTGATTCTCAATGGCTGAGAGAATCTCCTGGTCGCCACACATAAGTCTGAAGTCCCTTGAAGCAAGTAGTTCCCGGACTTTCCTTAAACAGAACCGGATCGGACCATCTTCTTGATTGGAGCGTGTCTGGAGGATCTAGTGGTGGATTCGAGCGTTCTTGGTCTTGTTGGATCCATAAAAGGCCCAAGAATAATCTACAAGTGGTCCGAGGTCTAGGCCGCATCTGAGTTGAGCTGTCCGGCTCGATATTTGGCGTTGTCGCGGATAAGGCCTTAGCGCAGAAGGTCCAACTTCTAAAATTCATAACTTTCGGCTCCGAGCTTCTTTTGGGCTGATTCAACCTCGAGGAGTTTTATTCGTGAGTCAAGAATGCATAGAAATTAACTGTATAGCTTAATTCCCTTCGTAGCGTCTGGAGAACCTTGATTAGTGATCGTATGTCGTCATGATCCTCCCGGGAAGGTTGTTGAAGTGAACTCCGTGAGTCCGGCTCAGGTGCTTGAGTGCTGGACGAGTCATTGAGTTTAGGCAGCTGAAACATGTCCAATTTGGTCGTCTCTCCTTTATCTTCGATATGTTTCCCAAAGAAATTCGTTTCCCCTTTATCCTTGGTGTATTTAGCCGAAACCTCAACAACCGAATCTAGGCGATGCTTAGTTGCCAATGATCTACGGTCGAGGATCCCATCAGTTATGGTCAGTTATGAGTGCAATGCCATCATCAAGCAAACCTTTCCAAAGAAGCTCGCGGATCAGGGAAGTTTTACTCTACCTTGTGCCCTTGGACTAAGGCGATTTCCTAAGTGTCTATGTGACCTTGGATCTAGTGTGAATCTCATGCCACTTACCATTGCCAACAATATAGGGATTACTAAATTTTAGAAGTTTCGCATCTCTTTGATTCTCGCGGATCGTTCTGTTCGAATACCAGTAGGCGTTGTTGAGGATTTACCCTTGAAAGTAGGTAATTTTGATGTTCCTACCGACTTTGTTGTTCTGCAAATGGACGAAGAACCAGCTGATCCTCTTATACTTGGGAGACCATTCCTTGCTACACCTGGTACTCTTATTGATGTTAGAAGAGGACGGATTGGGTTACAATTGGGAGATTCGATCCTTAACTTCGATATCAAGCGGATTATGGATCATCCGGATATAGGGAGCCAATGCTTTCTCATTGAAACATTGGACTTTCTTGAAAATGAAATGGTAAAGGAGTTGAGAATTGAAGATCCCTTTCAATTAGTTCTCACTATAGAGAGTACAAGTTATGAACAGCTGCTTGACTCTTGTGAGGTGCTTCAATGGGATGTGCAACTTTTGGAGTTGAGAACAAACTCCGAGTCAAATGGAAAGCTCGCTGGAACAAGTATGCTTCTTAGTGATGATGATCTGTGGAGCAAACTCAAGGCTCCCAAAGTTGAGCTCAAGCCATTACCGTAAGGGGTAAGGTACGCATTTCTCGGTCCCAATTCTATTAATCCAGTAATCATTAATTCCGCACTTGGTGACGATGAAATGACCATGATCTTGAAGGAACTGAGACGTTTTAGAAAGGCCTTAGGTTATTTGTTAGATGATATTAAGGAGATGTCTCAATCTTTTTGCATGCATAAGATCCACCTAGAGGATGAATCGATGACTTCTGTTGAACATCAAAGACGGTTAAACCCGAACTTGAAAGATGTGGTTAAGAAAAAGATTCTGAAACTTCTTGATGTGGGGATTATTTATCCAATCTCGGATAGTAAGTGGGTTTCCCCCATCCATGTGGTTCCTAAGAAAGGTGGAGTTACGGTTGTTAGGAATGAGAAAGACAAACTAATACCTACTAGGATGGTAACCGGGCATAGGATGTGCGTAGACTATAGGAAGTTGAACTCCACCACTAGGAAGGATCATTTTCCTTTGCCATTTATTGATCAGATGTTATAAAGATTAGCGAATCACTCGTTTACATGTCATGTCCTTATGGTACATTCGCCTATCGGAGAATGCCATTCGGACTATGTAATGCACCGGCGATATTTCAACGGTGCATGTTGGCAGTTTTCTCTGACTTGATCGAAGATGTTATGGAGGTTTTCATGGATGACTTCTCGGTGTATGGTGCATGCTTTCGCTCTTGCCTTTCCAATTTATGCAGGGTTTTGCAGAGATGTAAGGATATAAATCTCGTTTTGAATTGGGAAAAATGCCACATCATGGTTAAAGATGGCATCATCCTCGGGCATAGAATTTCAGAGGAGGTCATTGAGGTTGATAAGGCAAAGATCAAGGTTATGACGAGCCTAGCACACCTAATTCAG
The DNA here is from genome assembly GCA_009757365.2 of Lepidium campestre. Taxonomy (NCBI): domain Eukaryota; kingdom Viridiplantae; phylum Streptophyta; class Magnoliopsida; order Brassicales; family Brassicaceae; genus Lepidium; species Lepidium campestre. Next base: position 5,401 of record WJSH01010247.1, on the reverse strand, counting down.
TTTGGGGGTTTTAACGAAGGTTCATAAAGGATTTCTCCAAGATTACTAGACCTTTGACACGCCTTTTGTGCAAGGACACCGATTTTATCTTCGATGCGGATTGTCATGCTGCTTTCTTGCAAATCAAAGAGGCTCTAATTAGTGCACCAATAGTCCAAGCTCTGGATTGGGATCTTTCTTTCGAGATTATGTGTGATGCGAGCGATTATGCGGTTGGAGCAGTTTTGGGGCAACGAAAGGATAAGAAGCTGCATGTGATCTATTACGCAAGTCAGACACTTGATGATGCACAAGCCAAGTATGCCACCACCGAGAAGGAATTCCAAGCCGTGGTCTTTGCATTCGAGAAATTTTGATCTTACTTAGTGGGCTCTAAAGTAATTGTGCACACCGACCACGCAGCTATGCGGTATTTGATCAAGAAGAAAGATGGTAAGCCGAGATTGCTGAGATGGATTCTGCTTCTTCAAGAGTTTGACATAGAGATCGTGGACAAAAAGGGTATAGAGAATGGAGTTGTGGATCACTTATCAAGACTGCGGATTGAGTATGATCTTCCTATTGATGATTCTCTACCGGAAGAGCAAGTGATGTTTATCCAAGCAATTCACGAAGGGTCTATGATTGTGGCTGAGACATCCGCTATAGAGAAGTTGAAGGAAGATGGTCCTTGGTATGCAGATTTTGCGAATTATCTTTCTTGCGGGAAGGAACCGGTTAATAATGATAAATATGACATAAAGAAGTTCCTCAAGGAGGTAGTTCGGTACACTTGGATGAGCCCTACTTGTATAGACAAGGGAAGGATCACCTATTCCGCCGCCGTGTTCCGGAAGAAGAGATTCATGGCATTCTTTTCCATTGTCACTGTTCGAGTTAGGGTGGACATCTTGCTACTTTCAAGACTGTCACATAGATTCTACAAGCCAGTTTTTGGTGGCCTAATATGTTTAAGGATGCTCAAGAATTCATCTCTTGGTGTGATGATTGTCAACGTCAAGGCAACATTGGTAAAAGGCAAGAGATGCCTCAGAATTTCATCTTGGAGGTTGAGGAGTTTGATGTTTGGGGGATAGACTTCATGGGACTGTTTCCATCTTCTTATGGGAACCTCTACATTTTCGTTGTTGTTGACTACGTCTCCAAATGGGTGGAAGCGATTGCAAGCCCCACTAATGACACTAAGGTGGTGATTAAGCTGTTCAAGACTATCATCTTCTCGAGGTTTGGAGTTCCGAGAGTAGTGATAAGTGATGGGGGAAGCCATTTCATCAACAAGGTTTTTGAGAACCTCATGAAGAAATATGATGTCAAGCATAAAGTGGCTACTCCTTATCATCCTCAAACTTCAGGACAAGTTGAGATTTCTAATCGCCAAATCAAAGAGATTTTGAGGAAGACCGCACAAAAAGCTCCAAAGGATTGGTCTAAGAACAACACCGTTCAACATGCTTTATGGGAAAACTTGTCATCTTCCGGTTGAGCTTGAGTACAAAGCCATCTGGGTTACCAAGTTATCAAACTTTGATCACAAACCAGCATTCAAGAGGTGATTGATACAATTGGAAGAACTTGATGAGATTCGACGTGATGTGTATGAGAGCTCCAAAATCTACAAGGAGAAAACCAAGGCTTTCCACGACAAAAAGATAGTGAGGAGAGAGTTCAGTGAAGGTGATAAGGTGTTAATGTTCAATTCTCGGTTGAAGCTCTTCCCGGGAAAGCTGAAATCAAGATAGTCGGGTCCTTTTGAGGTGAAAGAGGTTTGACCTTATGGAGCTGTTGTACTTCTATGTCCTTCAGGGAATGAGTTCACAGTAAATGGTCAAAGGATAAAGGCTTACTTAGCCGAAAGTCGGGACGCGTTTGCAGAGAAGATTCCGCTTTCCGATCGTCAAACCACATAAAAAGCGGTAGACAACATCGAGTTTGAGACGTTAAACAAGCGCACTTCGGAGGCAATCCCAATAGTATCCTTGTATATAGTTTCTTTTACTTTCTTTATTTTGATTTTGTTCAATGGGGCTTGGATTGTTTATGTTGGTTTAAGCTTAGGTCTTGGAAAGAGAAGCAATGACTAAAAGGTTGAGTAATTATGCTCTGGAAAAGGATCGAGGTTGACCCCAAGATCGACTCCAATCGGTCGACAAATGACACAAAAGGTCGCGGTCGAGCTCAAGATTGATTGGGTAGGTCGGCGCTCATGAAACACCATTTGTCTTCTGGAAATGCACTCACAGTCGACCTCTGGGTCGACCAAAATGGTTGATTGTCGTTACACAAAATTTGGCTCGATTTTCATGCGTCTGGAGTTGACCTCCACCTCGACCGTAGCCGCTCGACGCCGCGGCCCATGAGCTAAGTCTTTCTTCTTCTATTTCATTTAAGCCACGATTCTACCTACTTCCTTCCCCATTTCTCCCAAACACATTTCTATTTTCCCCCCTAACAAGATCCCAAAACTCTTCTTTACATTTCACTTGAATTTTTGTGCAAATCTCTACAAGTTTCATTCATTAAATCTTGACCACTACAACTCAAAGGTATGATTTATTCTTCTCAATCTCCATTAAAGTTCAAGCTTGGTAAAAAATTTTATATTCTTGATTCCTTGAGAATTAAAGCTTAATGTCAGATTGAAAGGATTTGAATGAGTTAGATATTGGTTGGGTTACATGATTAGAGGTTATTTGAGCATGATTTATGAGCTTAATTTGAATTTTGAACTTCTAGGGTTCTTGGGGTGATTGATGACGAAATTTTGAAAAATTTTGGGGTTTTTGGTTGATTTGTGTTTTTAGCTCTTTCTTTTGATAATCTCAGACAGGAATTGTTGTATTTCAAGGCTAGATTTCAGTGATTTTCACCAATTTGGTAAATTGATTCTTAGTGAAATTGTTAACTTCTTGTTGACTTTTAGTTGACTAATTTGGTTGACTAATTATTGATTTTTAATGACTTTCCCTTGTTTTGAGAATTGCTTGAAATTGATAGTGGACTGGTTCTTGCGGTGTGTATTTAATGGTATGAGATTGTTTTGGATGTTGCCTAGAGTTCACATTGATTCCAATGCTTCATTGATTTGGCAATATCTTACAATCTCTAACAAATTATCCTTGGGGCTTACATTTCTCTTTGATGTTTTATAGGAACAATGAAACCAAAGGCCCGCAACCATCCACACCGCGCTACTAAGACCGCAAAAGGAAAGAGTAAAGCAAGGGCTGAGACATCAAAAATGAAGAACTCGAATGATGTGCCTTCCACAACGCAAGCTCAACCATCCCAACCACCCAAAGAAGCCACAACAACCCCGACGGGAATGACACTAATCGACATTGACCATTCCTTCGGATATGAGTCAAATGAGGAAGAGATCCTCCATCGAGATTATAGGGAAGAATATCATTCCTATGATCATGCTCCAGACCTTGGAGACTCCGATCATTAGCCAAGGTACCAATTTCACCAACCTTTGTACATATTTCGTTTTTCTTCTTTTGTTTTGATTTGTGTTGTTGGTTCCTCTTCTTTGGATTAACTTTCTGACCGAGACGGTGAGAAGTAAGTCCAGGGGAGGGGAAGGTTATTTGACTTTGTTTTGAGTTGTTTTGATTTTCCTTTACTTGAGTCTTGCATTACGTCTTGCATTTTTGGTTTTATGTTGTTTTCAAATCCCTCATCTAGTTGCATTCACACGTTTAGGTTGGTCTAGAATCACTTAGATTGCGCTTCACTTGCCTGGGAATGATGACACAATTTTATTGAGAACTTGGTGTAGCTCTTAGTCAGTAACCGTGTTTGGGAACTCGTTTGGTGTTTAGACACTTCCTTCTTGAACTTGTATGTTTCGTGCTTTGACTTCGTTTTCTTGCAATTAGCCGAATTGATGATGCTTGCTAGTTTGGATGCCAATCTTGATTTTATTTGAACCTAACTGAATTTAAATCTCTCATTAATGGAGGTTCAATGCTTTGCCATGGTAACTTACACATATTTGGACTATCTTCACCACATTTCACCACACTTTGTTAATCCAAATAGCCATTTCTTCTAATGGTTTCCCCACCTTGAATCCTATGTCTTTCTTTTATGCCAAATTGTTAATTGCTTGAGTGAGGCCTCTTGATTGATAATGCTTTCATATGCAAAATAATGCAAGTATAGAAACGATATTTATTAGCTTTAATTTGTTGCTAGTTAGGAAATCATGAGCTAGCATTAGGTGGTTGTTGATTTATGGTTGTTTGTGCTCGGTTAGAGTATAATTGCTAATGAAAGAAAGAAATGGTAGAATTTTTGGTTGGGAACTAAAGATTGTTTGATTTGGGTTGAATAGAAAAAATGAACAAAAGGGGGTTTGGAAGAGGAAGAAAAATCGGAAAAAAAGAGAAAAAGAAAGGATAGCACTAGAATTGGGAAATTGGAAGAATGATTAGCTCTAAATTGTATCAATTGATAAGAAAAAGATCCTCTAGAAAGCAAAAAGAAAAGGGCTAAGAAAAGAAAATATTAAGCCTAGAAAAAGAGAAAAGAAAAGAAAAAGAAAGAAAAGCCTAGAGGGTTAGCTAAAGAAATGAAGTAAATAGCTTGTGTTAAAAGTGATTCTCATTTGTTCTACAAAAATGTGTGCAATGTGTTTGAAAATCTCCTTGATTGATTCCTTGAGGGCAAAAAAAAAGAAAATCTGAAAAAGGGTAGAAAGTTTGCTAGGAATTAGTCATTGGACATGGGTTAGCCTTGAGAATGGTTTTAGGGTAGACTACTTGTATTCGATTTGGGTAGAATGGAAGCTAATTCTTGTATGCCTCAATTGTTTTTGTCTTAGTATAATTTTGTGCAATGATAAGCATTCCTAATTTTTGAAAGTTAGTCACCAAAATCATTATAGCTTTCTTGCACTTATTTTCTTGGTGCTTTGTTGCCTTTTCTTACCTAGCCAAGTGATGTTGAACATTTTTGAACAATCAAATAATCAACAAACGCAAACAATTGACTTTGAAAGTATTTGAGGTTCGAATCCACAAGGAACCGAGAACTAATACAATAGCTATATTCGATCCTAACTTAAGCTAGAGCAATCAGATTTTAAGATCGAACCACAACCTAATCAACCTAAAACAAAAACTGAAAACTAAAATGAAACAAGAACCAAATAAACAACAACTAACAAAATCAAACTTAACAAAACACAAAGGCAAAACAGAGCAACACAAACAAAAACAGAGCAATAAAAACTGAAGCTAAACAATCGATTAAAGACAATGGGCTTAGGCAGGGCAATTGATCTAGAGGAGAAACAACCAACTATTGATGCTAAGAAACATTCAAGCACATCCTAGGGCATGAACAACAATGACTAGAACAACCCACTCTCATGGCATTGAACCCTTTATCAACT
>WJSH01010246.1:0-10260 GCA_009757365.2 Lepidium campestre | reverse complement strand
ACAGAGTATAACATGTTGTCTCCGGCAATGATAACACCAAGCAGAACATAGATCATAACAATGTATTTGAGTGAACAAGAAGGCTCTGAAGACTCTGAATTAGTCGAAGATGGAATAAGCAAAAGTGGGATATAAAGAATGGGAAAAGCAGCAGTTTGAACAAGAGTAGCCATCCATTTACTGTTTCCACCTTCATCATAATAAAACCGACCAAGAAGCACTGAAACAGCTTGACCACCAATAAGGAAGAAGATGTTAATTGACACAAGAACCCACCATTGCCAGCTTTTAAGCTTCAAGAGTGAAGTTGGTATACCTACAACACTCTCTTCCTTCACCAAAATTGGTTCCTGGTTACCTGTAAAATTCACAAAATTTTCACAAAATTCAGCTTTAAAAACCCAATATAAAGCTTCAACACAAACGTATTCATAAGTTCAAAAATCCTAAAGCGTAATCAGACAAATAATCACAATCTGGGTAGGTAAGAATATCAAAATTTGATTGGATATGATCAGGCAAATAATCAGGAGAGGAAGAAGGAAGGATTTACAAAACGAACCTGACATAGTATTTCGTATGTAAGAAACGACGAAACAGAGAGACTTGAAAAGGGTTTATGAATCCAATTGAGAATTCTATGTTCGTCTTCTCTGGGATTTGATTATCGTCCCACAAAGGATCCGTGAAGTCACGAAAGAGCTTTTTGCTTTTGGGATTGAGAAGAGGCGGCAGCTATTATTATTAGTACAACAGATTCGACACAGATCACTTTTTTAAGTGTTTGACTTGTTATTAGCCCATCATTTATGTACCGGACAGAACCAGAGATTCGACCCATGAACTGCAATAAATTCGATCAAAATAGGACGTAAGTGGAAAGAATCGAACCTGATCCATACTTTAAAAACATTCACTAAATTTTTTATATATAAAAAATCTGATTAAAAGTAAAAAAAAAACACGATTTAAATTTGGGATTTTTGCAGAAATAACCTAAAAATGTTTGAAATACAAAAACTAATCTCGAAATGAAAAGCAAAACTAACCTTCATGTATAGTGAAATTATAGTTTAGACCCTCATGACCAAACAAAAAAGCATGTACCTAAATTACATTGATATCTTTTGTAGACTTCGCGTGAAATCTATTGTGTTGCAGACTTCGCGTGAAGTCTACTTGTTAATTATATTTAATTTAATATTTAAAATAATAATAATTATAGTAGGATTGAAATCTTTGATATAATTTTGATATAATGTTTTATTTAGATATTTGAGTATTTAAGATTAGAATTTTGGATTTAAAGTTTAGTGTTTAGGGTTTACTCTTTGGGGTTAGGTTTAGGGTTTATGATTTAAGCAGACTTCACGTGAAGTCTATAAATATCATACAGACTTGACGTGAAGTCTACTACCTAATGGAAATTTTTGTTAATTATTGATTCGGTCTGTCGTAAACCAAGTAAATTTGATTTAAACCAACTAATTTTAATTTAAACCAACTAACATTTAACCTAGGTATATAAGTGATTTAGAAGAAGAGAAGAGGCCAAATAACGTCATTTTCTTTTTGTCTCAAAAATGGAGTTCTCCGTTCTCTCTCTACACTCTCTATCTCGTTTGCTCTCTGGCCGCCATAAAAAATGCAGGTTCTAGTGATTCGTCTTCTCACTGTCGCCTCTGCCATTGTTGTCTTCTTTGTTTGCTCCATTCCCATCTTCTTTGTTTGCTTCATTATCATCTTCTATGTTTCCTCTAAATCCGACTATTGTTCATTTTTTGCTTAGAAAGTTTTGATCTTTATAAAGTTTTGATTTTTATTTATAAAATTTTTTATTTTTATTTATAAAATTTTGATTTTTATCATTGTTATTGAGAAAGTTTTGATTTTTATCATTGTTATTGAGAAAGTTTTGAATTTTCATTTTAAAGTTTTGATTTTATCATTGTTATTAAGAAATTTGATTTTTTTATTTTAGAGTTTTGATTTTATCATTGTTATTGAGAAAGTCTTGATTTTTCTTTAGAAAGTTTTGATTTTTATCATTGTTATTGAGAAAGTTTTGATTTTTATCATTGTTGTTGAGAAAGTTTTGATTTTTCTTTAAAAAGTTTTGATTTTTCATTTTAAAGTTTTGATTTTTATCATTGTTATTGAGAAAGTTTTAATTTTTAGCTAGAGTAGACTTTTAGAGTAGTCTTCTAGAGTAGATTTCTAAAGTAGATTTCTTCTTTTATTGAATTTTGTTGTTTTTATTTTTTAATTGAAGACTACGGTAACTTTATTACATTTTGCAGAATTTCATATTCATGGAAGACCCATTATTTCCACGAAAAGTTTTCTCATTAAGTGTTGAACCAAAGCCAATAAAGAGTACATGCCATTATATTAGAGATTCAAGATATATGATAAGATGGACATCAAGAGACATAGATAATAAGAGTCATAAAAATTTGGACCTATATGAATAGTAATTTGGGCCCAATTTTTTATATATATGTTATATTTATGTTTTGTATACATGAGTTTTAACTTTTCACTGTACATAATTTGTCTTTGAATTATTTATAGTGCTTAAGAATATGAGGCACAAATATCAATAAATAATGGGGTTAAACTATTCTAGTGTATGAACAAAATTATGGAATGAAACTACAAGAAAATACAAGTATAGAATTGTCATTGTTAGCAGAGAACTATATGGAATTGCTATTGTTGGCAGAGAACTATAACTTGTCATTGTTGACAGAGAGAAGTATAACAAGTTGGTTTATTTGTAAACAAAGATTTAAATCTCTAGTAATTTTTCTAATTTTGTTAAAAGTGCATTGTCAATAGTAAAGTCGATACACAATAACAGAGTGTACTCTTTAGCCACTAAACGAACCTTGTAATTGTAACGATCTATGCAGCCATTAGTATTGTATTTGATTTTATAAAGCCACCTGCAAACAATACAAGAGTTGCCATCAGTATCGTCCAACAAATCAAATTCCAAACCCATAACATTACACCAAACCTTAAGTTTATGAGTCTCAGCAAGACAGCAAAGGTAGTGGTTCTTTTGTTTTCTATAGCCCCAAAAATAAAAGATAGAGACCAGAAATCTTAATCATAAAACATATATTTAGTTATGTCATTAATGGCTGAAAGCTCCAATTAATCAAATTTTGCAAATATATTACACAAATCAACTTATTCGTTTTGGAGTTTAAGATTAGAAGAAGAAGATTTAATTTTGGCGTCAATGGTCAAAGCTAATGAAAAAGAAGATTCGTCCAAGTCTGCGATACAACACAAGTCCACAACCTTCCAAATACTCAATTACTTTTGAAACTTCTTTTATTATTATATTAAAAAGATGAAATGACTTAACAATGATTGTGAAGAATAGCCAAAAGTGTGGACCCTAATCACAGCGTGATAATTGCATCGCTTTAATTTTCTAAATTGCATGGATTATGCAATTCATTCATATTATAGCATTCCAACCACCACAATTCACATGCTTCCAATTCCACATGACTACAACCATATATGTTCTTATTTTAAGCGTCAATAACACTCAGCTTCTATTATGAGAATTTCATTTGTTTTTGTCAACAGAAAGAAAAAAAGAATTTCATTTTTTATCCTAAACTGAAGTCCAAACTATACTTGGAAATAAGTTTAGAATTCCATTTATGATAGTCATAGGTTCAATTATAAATTAAATCAAAATGGAATAAACCGAATACACAAAATGTGAAAATAGTGTATTTTCACTACGTCCATGTATTTTTTTTTTTCTGTTTAATATTTAGACCCGATATTTTAATAAATAAAAAATTAATTATTTTAAGACCTTTTGATCATTGTTATACTAGACCTTTTATAAACTTAAACCCGGCATAACATTTTAATATTTGTGAGAGATGTCGGCGATTGCTAGGGTGAACGAAACTAGGGTTTGTGAGAGAATTGTGTCGGACGTTAACATGATGAGGACAGAGGTTGGCCTCCTGATCCTTACTCTTCATCGGGTATGCAGAATCATGATTTAGGAAGTGACTTGAGATCAACGAAAGCAGCGCTGGCCTTGGAACAAAGAGTTGCAGATGAAATCATGATTGACACGGGTGGACGAGAAAGGCCTTTCGTTACACATCCAACATGGTGTGCAACTAGGGTGAATTCTTTTGATTCATCAGGTGCATTGGTTACTATTAATGACACTAATGAAGGCTCTCCATCGTCTTGTGGTAATGGGCGAAGTGAATTGTTGAGAAAGGATGAGAACATGGCCGTAGCGACGACTGCTGCGGATGAATCCATGCTTGACGCGGGTCAACGAGAAAGGCCACTCGGTTCACATCCAACATGGTCCGCAGCTGTGTCCGCTACTGGAGTCGGTGGAGCTTTAAATCCAGCTAGGTGGAGTCACATGATCAATTTGTTCATGTCAAAGTTACCATTGATAATGAGAGTTTTCATGTGATTGCTGTCAGTGCAGCTCTATCAGCTTCTCGGCGAAGTGACTTGTGGGAGAAATTGACAGATATTATTGTTCCGTTATCTGAACCGATACTTGTTGGTGGTGACTTTAATTCTATTGTTCGTCTTGATGAGAGAAGTGGGGGTAATGGAAGACTGTCTAGTGATTCTCTTATCTTTGGACAATGGATTAATGACTCATCTCTCATTGACATGGGTTTTCGAGGAAATCGTTTTACTTGGAGATGTGGCAGAGTGGAGTCTACGTGCATTTCCAAACGACTAGATCATATGTTATGTTCTCCTATGACTCGTGTTAAATGGCCAGAAGCTTGTGTAACTCACTTACCTTTTCTAGCTTCGGATCATGTGCCTCTTTATGTCTAGCTCTGTCCGAGAATTAATTCTGATTCGAGACGAAGGCCTTTCCGTTTTGAAGCAGCATGGTTAAAGCATGATGGTTTCAAAGAATTACTGCAGAATTCGTGGGATAGTTCTATACCTACACCTCTTGCTCTACAAAATCTGCAGCGTTTGCTTTGACAATGGAATAAGGAAGTATTTGAAGACCTTAACAAGCGTAAGGAGAGTCTTATAGATGAGATTAAGCGAATCCAATCTTCCCTTGATAATTCTCCTACCGATTCTTTGCTGGTCCAGGAAGAGGAACTTATTAAGAAGCTTGATGATCTCTTGGAGCAAGAAGAGATTTTGTGGTTTCAGAAGTCAAGGGAGAAGTGGATTACGTTAGGTGATAGAAAGACTTCCTTTTTCCACACCTCGACTGTTATTCAACGTCATCAGAATCGCATTAAGATGCTTAAGAATAATGATGGCTCATGGGTTTCCGATGGTGCTGAATTGGAATCCTTAGCCATTGAGTTCTACAAAACACTTTATTCCGTCTCCGATGTAGACTTCTTGGCTCCGAAACTTTTGGTTGTTGGCTTCCCGGTGTTATCTAGAGATGATCAGAATTTGCTCTCAGCGCTTTTACTCCCACTGACATATTTCGATCAGTTCGTAGTATGGGCAGTTTCAAATCTCCAGGTCCAGATGGGTATCAACCGATTTTCTACCAGGATTGTTGGGGAGAGGTGGGACCTTCAGTGGTGTGATTTGTGTTGAATTTTTTCGAGACTTGTCAATTACCTAATGGTCTTAATGATGCGTTGGTGGTTCTTATCCCGAAAGTGAATAAGCCAGAGCTCATTAGTTAGTTCCGACTTATTTGTATATGTAATGTCTTATTTAAGATCATTACTAAAACTATGGTGCTGCGTTTTAAGGTTATTATGCCTAAATTGATCGGACCTGTGCAAGCTAGTTTTATCCCAAGCAGATTGAGTAGTGATAATATTGTGGTTCACTCTATGCGTTGTAAGACGGGTCGAAAAGGGTGGATGCTCCTGAAACTTGATTTTGAGAAAGCTTATGATAGAGTTTATTAGGATTTCTTGGAGGATACTTTACTCGCGTTAAACCTCCCCGGTAATTGGTGCAATTGGATTATGCAGGTGGTTTCTGGTCCAAGCATGCGGTTATTGTGGAATAGCGAATTGACGAACTCCTTTACTTTAGCAAGAGGACTAAGACAAGGAGATCCTTTGTCTCCTTATTTGTTTGTTCTCTGTATTGAACGTCTTTGTCATCTTATTTCTAATGCGGTGGCTTCCGGAGTGTGGAAACCTATTTGCTTATCTCGTAATGGTCCGAAACTATCACATTTATGCTTTGCTGGCGATCTTATCTTACTTGCGGAAGCTTCTATGGATCAAGTCAAGGTAATTCGTGATATTCTAGATTGTTTTTGTGCGGCTTCATGTCAGAAGGTAAGTTTGGATAAATCAAAGATTTACTTCTCAAAGAATGCTAATCCATCTTTAGAAGCCGAAATCAGTTCGCTAAGTGGTATCTCGGCTACGAAGGATCTTGGTAAATATCTTGGCATGCCTATTCTCCATAAAAGGGTCAATAAGGAGACTTTTGGTGTTATTCTTGAACGTGTATCTGCTAAGCTAGCTGGTTGGAAGAGTAAATCATTAAGCTTAGCAGGATGTATAACACTTACCAAATCGATATTGGCCTCTGTTCCCATACACATGATGAGTACAGCGCTTCTGCCAAGCTCGACTTTGCTGAGTCTGGATCGAATTTCTCTTCGCTTTCTTTGGGGTGGTCGTGCAGAGAAGAAGCTAATGCATCTTTTGAGTTGGAATAAGTTGTGTTGTTCGAAGAGTGAAGGTGGGCTTGGCATTCGTAAATCAAGTGCTATGAATCGTGCATTAATATCTAAGCTCGGTTGGAGATTGTTAAATGATTGTACGAGTTTATGGGCTCAACTTCTACGATCTAAGTATAGAGTTTCGAATGCGATGGACACATCTTGGTTATCACGCAAATGTTTAGCTTCCTCAACTTGGTTGAGTATTCGGCCTGGATTGATTGATGTTGTACTCTCGGGCTTAAGTTGGGTATTGGGTGATGGTAAACAAATCGGTTTTTGGACTGATTCATGGTTACACAATAAGCCGCTTATCGAGAATACTATTGTTGATGTTCCCTCTGAGCTACGTGATCTTTGTATAGGTGATCTTTGGAGGTCAGGGTCGGGCTGGCTTCACGATAAAATTTACCCGTATATTTTGGATGAAATTCGATTGTGGTTAGGTTCTTATGTTGTCGATGAGGTTACAGGAATTCACGATAGACTCTCTTGGAAAGGTGCTGCTGATGGTCGTTTCTCGGTGTCTTCGACATACAGCTTTCTTACTCAAGATCTCACGGCACGACCCGACATGAGTAAGTTGTTTGAGAGAGTGTGGAAATTGAAAGTTCCCAAACATGTGCGTGTGTTCATGTGGCTAGATATCCATCAAGTTATTCTCACGGATAAGGAAAGGTATCGACGCCATTTAGCTACATCGAGTACTTGTCAGATTTGTCGAGGAGCAGAGGAATCAATCCTTCATGTTTTGCGGGATTGTTCGTCTATGGAAGGCATCTGGAGACGTATCATTCCAGTTCGAAAGAGATCATACTTTTTCTCTCAATCGATTTTGGTTTGGTTTTATGATAATTTATGTGATGATCGTTTACATGAGGATTGTCCATGGTCGATCTATTTTGCTATGACAGTTTGGTGGGGATAGAAATGGCATTGTGGGAATATCTTCGGGACTAATGGTAAGTGTCAAGATAGGGTTAAGTTCGTTAAAGATCTAGCTAGTGAAGTTTTCAAGGCTAGTTTGCGAGGGCATGATTCGGCCACATCCAATTCTCGGGTTCTTCGCCAGATTGCTTTGACTCCTCCAAGTGTTGGTTGGTACCGGATGAATACTGACGGTGCCTCTAAAGGTAATCTGGGTCTAGCATCAGCAGGAGGTGTGCTGCGTGATAGTAATGGGACTTGGTTGGGAGGTTTTGCACTTAACATCGGTATTTGCACAACTGCTCTAGCTGAACTTTGGGGTGTCTATTATGGTTTGTTCTTGGCATGGGAGAAGAAGATTACACATATGGAGTTGGAGGTGGATTCAGAGTTGGTAGTTGGTTTCCTCACGAAAGGGATTGATGACTCTCACCCCCTTTCATTCCTAGTACATTTGTGCTATGAGTTTCTCAAAAATGACTGGTTTGTCCGAGTTTCTCACACGTATCGAGAAACTAATCGTCTTGCTGATGGATTGGCTAATCATGCGCTTTCGCTATCTTTAGGTTTTCATTCGTTTGATTGTGTTCCGAATTGTGTTCGCCACTTATTGGTGGAGGATTCTGATGGTGTTAATCATTCACGCTTAGTTCGTTTGTAGTTTTCTAGTTGTTTAATAATAAGGTGTGAAGCCTCTTTTTCTCTCGCTCTCCAACTAAAAAAGAAAACAAAAAAAAATTTTTAATCCGGCCTGGGATATAGAAAATTTGAGAATTTGGCGTGGTGTTTAACCACAAACTTTATATATAAGTGGCTGTAAATAAAAGTTTAAATGAATTCAATAACTATTATATTCAATGTTCATAATTTAAGTGAAGAATTATATACTTATTTTAACTATGAATAAAATCATAACAAAAAGATTCGGTTCGAGTTCCTCTAACCTTAGATGAATTACTAAAAAAAAATTTGATAGCTAAATGAGTTATAAATATGTGGTCAATTATCTAGTTTTAAAATGGGAATATCCCATAAAAAATCTTGAAAGTGGAAGTCACTCCCACTTTAAACCTTAAAATTTTTCATTCCCATAATAAATCTCTAATATGGTTACTTTGATAAATTAAACCCCTAAAGTAACAATTTTGAATATCTTAAAATATTAAACTTAAAATTAATCAATAAAATACTTTGAAAAACTTTAAATAATCAAAATAATTTCAAACATTTCAATCAAAATTTATTAAAAGTAAAAAAAATCTTGTATATCAAAATTAAAAAATTTATTTTTTCCAAACAATAAAAAACCTAAAATACTTTTAAAAAAATTTAGAAAAATACAAAAAAAATCTTAAAATATTTAAAGTTTAAAATTTAGTTATTATAAAAATTTTGTTACCTACAATTTGTTTAAAATTTAGTTGTTTTGTTTCATCTATTTGATTATGAATACATGATACATGCATAGAAAATTGATAACAAAAAGTCCATAATCAACTAAAGAAATAAAAAACAGTATGTGTTAAACTAAATGCACATAGAATTTTTTTTTTTTAATAATTAAATTTTTATTTTTAAGTTTTTTATAGAAAATTTAATGCATTTTTTGAATTTTTGAAATTATTTTTATTTTTTACTGTTTGGAAAATTTAAAATATTTTAATGATAATTTTTTTAAAGATTTTTAGAATTTTCGTAATTTGAAATTTTGAAATTATTTTAATTATTTAAATCTTTTAAAAATATTTTATTTATTAATTTTATGTTTAATATTTTAAGATATTCAAAATTGTTACTTAAGTGTTTAATTCATCAAAATAGTCATCTTAGAGTCATCTTAAAGGTTTATAATAAGAATGAAAAAGTTTAAGGTTTAAACTCGGAGTGAATATTAATTTCAAAGTTTTTTATGGAATATTCTGGTTTTAAAATCGACAAAGATATGAGTTAATCATTTGTCATAATCTGCCAAAATTCGCCGTAGGCAGTTACACTTTAAGTTCACACTTTTCAATTATTTAAATCCATACGAGTCATGATTTAGTGTCATACATGAAATCCAGACATAATTTAAGTATTTTAAAGTATTTCAAACAATCACTTACCAACTATTGACAGTTTTTCTTAAGTGATTTTCTTTATAATTGCATTCTTGATTACCAATCATGATTAGTTTCAAATGAATAATTTTCATTATTTTTCAATATATCTTCTAAGAAACAGTGACAGCTCATAAAACTATATACCCACACACAAATTGTGCTTCTCACCATCTTAAGTAGATTTACCAAATCAAGTCTTCTTAACTAAAACAGTCTTCAACTTCTTCATCTCTCTCTTAGAAAAGCCATGAAAGGACATAACAAAAGCTCAACATCTTCTTGTAATATCCATCCAATAGATCAGTTTATTGAAGGTGTATGTCCTCTCTGTCTTAACGAAAAGCTTCTGGTCTTGGCTTGTTTACAGAAACTACGGTCTGATGCATCTCCTCCTGCTTCCTATCAAACCGTCCAAAAACCCAACATCATCCTTCAAAATTCGTCTAAAAGAAAATCATTAAGACTCTTCTCTTTCTTTGGCTTCTTCCAATTGCGACATCACAAGTCTCATCACAAAACTACCTCTATCAT
>WJSH01010245.1:0-10105 GCA_009757365.2 Lepidium campestre | reverse complement strand
AAAGAAATGAGGAAAAAGTTGGAGAAGTATTGGGATGGGATGCTGAACATGAATCCACTTATTATAGTTGCAAGTGTCTTGGATCCGAGAAACAAGATTCAGTTTGTTAATCTATGTTTTGGCAAGCTGTATGGGAAAGACAGTATGGAGAGTGACCATTTGAAGACTTCTATCAAAGCTGTAATGAGAAAATTGTTTGAGGAGTATGCTACTAGGCTTGGCAGTACAAGATCCTCATGTAGTGGAGGTAACAGAAGTGAAAATGTAGAGTCAGAGCAAGATACTAGTAGGTTATTCGATTTATCCGATGATGATGGGTATGAGAGGCTTGATTCCTTGTATACAGAGCTGGAAGATGAGTCTGCAAATGAAGAGTCAAGTAGTGAACTTGACATTTACTTGCTGGAAAAAAACCGTTTCAAGAGCCAAAAACAACATGGGGTATGACTTTGATATCTTAGGCTGGTGGAAGCACAATAGTGTTAAATACCCTATCTTATCTGAGCTTGCAAGAGATGTTCTTGCAATTCAAATCTCTTCTGTTGCTTCAGAGTCAGCTTTTAGCATAAGTGGTCGTGTCTTAGACCCTTATAGAAGTTGTCTAACGCCTTTCATGATTGAGGCTTTGATTTGTTTACAACAATGGTTGAGGACTTCAATTCAAAGTAAAAAACAGGCAAACCTGATCCAAATGATTGAAGAACTAGAGTTTCATGACTCCATAGGTTCGTGTAACTAACCTACTCTCTGCAAATTAGCTACACTATTATCTCTAAAAATCAATTCTATTGTTGTTTTGCAGCTGATGGATTGATGAGACAAGATGCAACCTAAGATGATGCAGTCTTCTTCATCACTTCTTTATGTTTTCCGTTTTGGATCAGAACATATAAGTTTGAAACTTCGTTTGTGTTTTGTTGATGTCTGTAAAACTGGGTTGTAATTGTATGTTATTCAGATTTTAAAACTTGGTTGAATTTATAAATACATTTTCCGTTTTGAATCAGAACAAATAAGTTTGAAAATTTCCGAAACCAAAAAAACAAACCAAAAAAACCAGAAAAAATCGAAATAAACCGAAAATTTTCGGTTTATTTTTCCGAGATCCGAAATCGGTTATTTCGGTTTTTGCGGTTTTTTTGGTTTGGTTTTTTGGTTTCGGAAATTTTCGGAAATCTTTGAACAAAACCAAAATAACCGTTTTCGAACCGAACCGAACCAAAATTAAATTCGGTTCAGTATCGGTACACTTCGCTCACTTCCGAATTAACCGAATTCCGAATAAACCGAACCATTCTGACCCAGACTGAACCGATTCCCAGCCCTAAGTTGAAGTATCAGCTTTTTAGGAGGACACAATTTTATTTTTTTTGATAATCAGAAGCACTACAAGAAAACATGCAATCTGCCACTGAAAAGAGAGACTGAAAATTCAGCCGCAAATTTTACCCCTAATGTGCTATTGTTCTGTGATTGATATTTGCAACTACGAGATTAGTCTCAGATCAGTCACACATCTGCGACTGAATAGAGTAGTTGCAATTCAGTCGCAAAGTTGCGACTGATCTGAGACTAACAACATCAGTCGCATATTATGCGACTGATTTGAGACTAATAGCGTGGTTGCAGAAATCAGTCGTAGATCAGTTGCAAAATCTGCGACTGATCTACAACTGGTTGTCTGCCACCACCATATCAGTGGTAAATCAGTCGCAGTGAGTTAGGTGTAGCACGTTTGCATCGTTTGTAACTAATTGTACTTGAAAGTTACGACTGAATTTATCAATCACACTTTGCCACTGCAATTCAGTGGCAGCTCAATGGCAAAATTCGCTTATATAAACACTCATCGCTTTTCCTTCCAAAACACACCAAAAATTATATAAACAAACACAAAATAAAGAGAAAAAAAATGGGAGGCAATTTTAATTACACAAATTTTCGGGAGTGGATGTATAGAAGAATCGATGAAGAAACAAGAAATATATCTGCGGAATTCGCTGCTGGAGTAGATCAGTTCATGAGTTTTGCGGGTAATTAACCACTAGCAGTCCAAAACAAGGTCATTCGCAATTATCATTAACATCTCGATTTATAAACATAAAAATATATTTTAATCCTCCTGAACGATGCATGGACTCTTAGGCAGAACTCTTTACAGAGTATCTACTCGAGAATAATCAGTCTACTGTATCGTATTATGAAATCGAGAAATTAATGCGATAGTTAGGGCTCCCGTACTATACAATTGATGTATGTATGCATAATTTTATGATCTTTTGGAAATAAGATGAAAAATAGGATAAATGTAAATTTTGTGGAGCAACAAGATACAAGGAGAGTGATGGAAGAACCAAAATTCTATTCAGTCGTATGTGGTATTTACCTATCGCTGATAGAATCAAAAGGTTGTATCAAAGCGAGAAGAATGTTGCGGCGATGAGATGGCATGCAACACATGAATCAAATGAAGGAGAGATGTCTCATCCATCTTATGCAAAGGAGTGGAAGAATTTTCAGCAGTTGCACCCTAGATTTGCCAGCGAACCTCGCAATGTGTATCTTGCATTATGCACAGATGGGTTCAATCCTTTTGGAATGTCTCATAATCACTCGTTGTGGTCTATGATCACGACTCCATATAATTTACCTCCAGGGACGTGTATGAAAGAAGAGTACTTGTGGCTTACGATTTTGAATTCCGGGCCAAATCATCCACGAGCAAGTCTTGATATATTCCTTTGACCTTTGATTGATGAGTTAAAAGAGCTATGGAGTACTGGAGTTGAGGCGTATGATAAATTCACTAATCAAAATTTTAATGTGAAAGCAGTTTTGATGTGGACTATAAGTTATTTTCCCGCATACGGCATGTTATTAGGGTGGACGACACATGGTCGATTAGCTTGTCCAATATGCATGGATGACACAAAAGCATTTCAATTGCCAAATAGATGGGAAACGTGTTGGTTTGATTGTCACAGGAGATTTCTTCCTCAATATCATCTTTTAAGAAGAAATAAAAGAAATTTCTTAAGAGGAAAAGATGCTTTAAATCAGCAGCCACCTCTAACATTGAACGAGGATGAAGTGTACCACCAGCGAATAAGAGAAATCAATCCACCAAAAATATTTGTTTGTGGCGAAAACGGACATGATCCAAAGAAAGAGGGATATGAGAAATTGCATAATTGGCACAAAGAAAGCATATTTTGGGAATTACAATACTGGAAAGATCTTAGTCTACGCCATTGTGTAGATGTTATGCACATAGAGAAGAATATTTTGGATAACTTCTTGAATACCTCTATGAACGTTAGAGACAAATCAAAATATTCTTTAAACCTATTTTCAACCGATTGGATAATTCCAAACCATGAAATTAGACTTCTAAATGATGATTCTATATCATATTAGCAAATTTACGAGAAAAATATATAATTTTACTAAATATGTCATCTATACTTTCAAAATATAATATCTTACTTGATAACATGTATGTCATTTATATGTTGTTTCGTTTCAACACATGAAAATTTTCTAAAAATAATATTTTACGCTATACGAAAGGCTATTATTTTCATATTATTCGTAGTTTCATATTTAATATTTATGTGTGTTTAAATACTTCAAAATCCTACATTTTTTCAATTTTTAAAAAATTCAGTGGCAGATTAGTTGCACACTTTGCCACTGATCTGCAACTGATAATCAAAAATTATGATCAGTTGCACATTTAGCCACTGATCTGCGACTGATAGTCAAAAATGGTGATCAATCGCAGATCAGTTGCACATTTTGCCATTGATATGTGACTAATATAGGTATTAGTCGCAGATCAGTTGCAAAATGTGCAACTGATGAGCCAAAATATTCTTTTAAATCTATTTTCAACCGATTAAAAAATTCCAAATCATAAAATTAGACTTCTAAATGATGTTTCTATATCATATTAGCAAATTTACGAGAATAATATATAATTTTTTGTCTTTAAGACTTAAATTCCTATATTAACATGTTAATAGTTACGTCTTTCGGTTTTAAATTACTATAACTATATGAAATATAATTATCTTGTTGCTTATAAACAATTTGTATGTATTCATCACATAATTGTGTCCAAAATGATAACTTCATATATTACTACATTACAAAGATTCAATTTTCCGTTATCTCGGCAAATTTTCCCCGAACATAATAACTTATAGTATATATTTTTATGTTTGTATAAACATTTCAAAAGAGTGTCGTAGCCTAGTGGCTACCACGCTACAAAAATTGTCCCACGTGTACTAAGTCCATGGTTCGAGTCCCCACTCTAGTGGGGATTTTTATTTTGTTTTGATTTATTTTGTCACTGAACTATTCAATCGCAGATCAATGGCAAATTTGCAACTGATCTGCGACTGATCTCTTCCCTCCAATAATTTTACCAAAGTTAAAAATGCCGCTTTTTTTAATGTGCCACTGATTTTGCGACTGATGGTGCAGTCGCACTGTATTTGCCACTGATTTTGCGACTGCCACTTAATATACCACTGATTTTGCGACTGATCTGACAGTCTCACCTTAAAAATCAGATTTCCCCTTCATCTTCTTCCTCTAGCGCGACGCTTCTCGTTTTTCTCTTATTTCTTTCAAATCTCACTCCAATCCACTCAATCTCTCACGTTTTCTCTCTACTTCATTGCTTAATCATGTCTTTTGGCTGATCTAGATATGGATGAGGCGGAATGTCCCAAGGAAGAGGAGGATCTCAACACCAAAGTTCTTCTGCAGCGAGTTCCACCACGCCATCAACGGCGGCTCCACTTCTGGTCTATCAATACGGCGCCGGTTTCGCCAATTTCGCTCCAGCCACTTTCGTTCTTCCTTTTGCTCATCAAAATCCAAATCAGTCTATGGATGAGGAATTCTCTTCACACCAACAAAATCAACATCCCCAATTCACTCTAGAGGATTTGTTTCGAGATCTCGAAAGAGCAAAAAATCTCCCGATATTGGATCTATATCCATCCAAAAATACAATTTGGTATGAATTTTTTTATTATCATTTTGTGTTAATTCGAATTTTAGCAAATTAAAAGTTAGATTAGGTGGAATTATATGTTAGATTTAGGTTGATAGAATATTAATTTTGGTTGGTTTGGAATTTTGGTTGATAGAATATGAAGTTATATGAATTTTATTGACTTTTTTAAAAATTTGTTTAGGAATTTATTTGAATTTTTAGGAATTTTTAGGAATTTTTAAGAATTTATATGAATTTTTAGGAATTTTTAAGAATTATTATGAATTTTAAGAATTATTATAATTTTTTTTTAGGAATTTATATGAATTGTTTGGAATTTTAAAGAATTTATATGAATATATATGAATTTTTTAGAAATTTTAAGAATTTTTATGTAATTGTTTGGAATTGTTATGAATTTTAATGTGATTTTTAGAAAATTTTTTTGCATTTTAAAGAATTTTTAAGAATTATTATGTAAGTTTTTGGAATTATTATGTAATTTTTATGAATTTTATTGATTTTTAAAAAAATTATATAAATTTATATAATTTATAATGATTTATATGATGATTGTTTGTAGGTTTGATCGGAACGAAGATGGAATTTTAGCGAAGGCGATATCTAACATTATTAGAAGCGGGTATAAGGGTATGTGGCGTAGTTGGACGAAAACGCCTCTAGAAGTATCAGAGTCTTTTTCATCAAATTCGCGGTATGGTTTTTATAATTTTTAAATATCATTTAGTTTTTGTATACAATTTTTCCAATTTTTTTAACAAATTTTTTGTGTTTAAATTTTTCAGCAAAAGTTTCATTGGGATATCGTTTATACGGAGTCTGTGCCGGAAGAGTTCGAAGCTGTCAGCGTTAACAGGATGAAAGGAATCACGACTACGGTTAAAAAGGGTGAGAAATGTCTGGCGTACATTAACACCCACGTCTGGGAAGCACTGGTTGCACACTGGCAGACAGAAGAGGCAAAGAAGAAGAGCGAGATTACCCGCAAAGCTCATTTTTCCGATCGATATGGTCTTGGACCGTCTAAACATTGTGCGGGACAGAAGACGTTCTATCGGGTCCAAAAAGATCTTGTAAGTATTTTTTTTTATTTTTTTATTTTTACATTTTTCTTTAAATTATTTAATAATTTGGGGTTTTTTCAGGAAAATGAATTAAAGCGAGATGTTGAGGTTAGTGAAATTTTCAAGAAAACGCATACGAGGAAAAGCGACGGGAGTTTTGTGGACCTTAAGGCGAAGAAGATTCTAGATGCATATGAGCAGAGTTTAATTGAGAAGATGTCGCAGATGGACAACAATACCGTTATGTCTGACGGTACATCTCAGACTATCGAGCTGAGTCAAGAGGATAATGACGAGCTTTTCCTTAAGGTATTATTTGTTTCACTTTTTTACTATTTTTTCAATTAGTCGGATCTAACAATTTTTATTTTTACAGTCCATTGAGCCTGACCGCAAAGGGAACTAATACGGACTCGAAATTCTCGCCAAGAAGTACGGTACTTCGAAGAAGAACAAGGGGATCGCCGGCTCTTCTTCAGTGGCAGATACTATCTCCAATTTCAAGAAGAAATTCGTAGAGATGGAGGAGAGCCACATAGCAGAGATGGAGAACCACAAAGCAGAGATGGAGCAGCGAATGTCACTTCTTCAGCAGCAGAACATGATGCTCTTACAGTACATGCGGTAAAAGGATTGCAACTGATCTGCGACTGATATACTGCAACTAATCTGCGACTGCAGTTTGCAACTGATCTGCGACTGGTTTTTTGTAATTGATCTGCGACTGATATTTTGCAACTAATTTGCGACTGATTTTTGCAACTGATCCGCGACTGATAGACTGCAACTGATCTGCGACTGATTTTTTTGCCACTGATCTACGACTGATATTCTACAACTGAGCTGCGATTGAACCTTTGAAACTGAGTTGCGAATGTTATTGTAGTCTCAATTTGCGACTGAACTCGCAGTCTCAATATTCACGTATGTTACTGAATACCTTTAGTAGCAAATTAGTCACAGTTTGAGACTACTGTATCAGTAGCAAATTCAGTTGCAAATTGAGATTGACATATTAGTCTCAAATCAATCGCAAATTAACAACTAATATGCGACTGATTATTTAGCGACTAAGACTTTGCGACTGATTTCATCAGACGCAAATCAGTTGCACTTTGACAATGTGCAACTGATTTGCAACTGATCATGGAGTCTCAAATTAATTGTTTTCTTGTAGTAAAGGTTTCGGGCCAAAACCTAAAATTCTCAAGGTTGAAAATATCCCATTTTTTAAATTCGGTGGCCAAATGTCTCAAGCGAGGTACCTCCTATTTAGGAGTTACTAGTGGACTAAGACACACAGGAATGTTATTAGTTATTACGAGTTTAATTAGTTACTATCATTGAACTGCTGTATGAGAGAGACTTGATTAAGAATACTTAATATCCCAAGGTCAATGGTAATTGCATAATCGCCTAATGCCTTTTTCTAATGTAATTATACCAGAATTTTGTCAATCAGCATAATATGCACAATAATGTAATCTAATGCGATTACGCAAGTTTTTTTTTGTTTGTTTGTCAACCTTGCAACACTTTTTGAAATGGTTTTTCTTTACAGACAGCATAACATTAGTATAAAATAATTAGTTAAAAAAATCCGCAAAATTTTATCAATCTGAGCACTATTAGTTTATATTATTTTCATTCCCAATGCCAAATAATTGATTTTATATTTATCTGAGTCATCTGACCGTACGCGTTGTACGACTTGTAAAAAGGCAAGATCCGTACAACTTCCTATTACGTACATGAGCAAGAATATTGCAATTTCATCAAATCTCAAAATATAAAAATTTAATTATATCGCAAACTCCTTAATTAATAATAACAACAAATATATTCAACGTTTTGGCATGAAAATAGCCTGTCTCCATTTTCTCCTATATAAAGCTTAAGCCCTAACAAACCAAAATAGAATCCACAAGATACAAAGAGAAGTTTCTAAAGCAATCATAATGGCGGCTTCTTCTACAACACTCATGAAGCTCTTCTTCTTTGCCCTAATTCTTCTCAGCTTCACCATATCTCCGGCGATGTCAACTGCGCCGGAAGAATGTGAAGCCGAGTCCCAAAATCCATGTGTTAACAAAGCTAAAGCCTTACCTCTAAAAATCATATCTATTATAGCCATTCTTTTGACCAGCATGATTGGTGTATCGGCTCCACTCTTTAGCCGTTACGTTCCTTTTCTCCATCCGGACGGAAATATTTTCACAGTCGTGAAAGCATTCGCGTCCGGGATCATTCTTGGAACAAGTTTCATGCACGTTTTACCTGATTCTTTTGAGATGTTGTCATCTGAATGCTTAGAGGAAGATCCATGGCACAAGTTCCCATTCACTGGATTTGTCGCTATGTTGTCCGGTCTCATCACTTTAGCCATTGACTCTATGGCTACTAGCTTCTATACTAGTAAGACTGATACTGAAATTGTGCCCAATTCTAGTAACGATGATCAAGAGAGAGCGAATCCAATGATAACTAATGGTCATGGACCTCATGGTCATGTTCATGTTCATGGCCATGGTCATGGTGTTTCATTATCTACTAAAGATGATGGTTCTTCTCAGTTATTACGGTACCGTGTCATTGCAATGGTAAGTCCTCCATATAATCAAACAAGGGAAACTTATACAAAATTTCTGACGGAAAAATATCCGTCAGAAATTAAGTCCGATTTCCGACGGAAATATGATCTCCATAAAATTGTCAAAATTTGTGAAAGATTTTGGATACATTTCCGAAATCCGTCTAAAATAGAGGACATGTTAAATGTATATATAAGTTTTAACATATTTACCTAACAATTTAATATGCTTATATAAATCCATGATAGGTGTTGGAGCTTGGAATTATAGTTCATTCCGTAGTCATTGGACTATCCTTAGGTGCAACAAATGACACATGCACCATTAAAGGTCTTATTGCAGCTCTTTGCTTCCATCAAATGTTTGAAGGCATGGGTCTTGGTGGCTGCATCCTCCAGGTAAACCCAAAACTATATCTTAATTGAAGTGTTTTCATACAATAAAAACAATATACTAACAAATTTATGGATATTGCTTCAATTGTTTTACTAACAAAATATTCTAAATTGTGAATAGGCTGAATATACAAAGTTAAAGAAGTTTGTAATGGCCTTCTTTTTCGCGGTTACAACGCCATTTGGAATCGTTTTAGGGATTGCATTGTCGAGCATTTACAGGGATAACAGCCCGACTGCATTGATTACCGTCGGGCTGCTCAATGCCTGCTCTGCAGGACTGCTCATATACATGGCCCTCGTTGACCTTCTAGCTGCTGAGTTCATGGGACCAAAGCTCCAAGGCAGCATCAAACTCCAAATCAAGTGTTTCTTTGCCGCTTTACTTGGCTGTGGTGGAATGTCAATCCTCGCCAAGTGGGCTTAGAAACTTATCAATAACCTTGTTGTTCATATTCTAAAAGAGTTTTGGTTTTTCCGTTTTAGGACATGTTGTTTGATCTCATTGTGTTGTGTAAAGTATTTTGGTCTTATGTTTTCTTACTTTCATATTGGTTTATGTGAAGAGAACGAATTGTTGTGTGATGAATAATTGTTTATTGAAGTTTGAAACATGAACTTTCGAGTTTCGATATTTAATGATCTCTAGCAAAAAAGCGATAATTATCCTAAATTAACTTATGTATATATATATATTCATTTTGGTTCAATTTTTTTTGTTATTTTTCGTTTTAATTTCGGTTTCTATTGGTAAGAAATTATATGTATATGTTGGTAGTCATGGATTCTATGAATAAGAGACAAACCGTATATGTTTTTCGGTGGTTTCAAAATAAATTAAAAGATGAAGTAGTTGAACTGAAGATGTCAATGGTCATATAGGCGGATCGTGGATATTTATTTGTTGGCCTCAAATAACTTATAAAAATGATATGTATAATATCAAAATTTTGGAGACTCACTACATCCAAATAAAACATTGAAAAATCTACCATTTGAAATTATTTGAACAAACATTAAATG
>WJSH01010244.1:0-10070 GCA_009757365.2 Lepidium campestre | reverse complement strand
GAACAGATATAATCTCAAATGTTTGAAAATGACTAACAAAGCAGTGAAATTTAGATAAAAACTGAGACTTTCCAAAGTGGATTCACCACATTTTATACTTACAAAAGCCATAAAAATTGAAACTTTTTGTGAAGAAATTTTGAAGTAAAGAAAGAGAATCCAAAATTGAATTAGTGTGAAGTAGAAACATAATGGGTTTCGTGGCAATTGAATTCGTGAAAATGAATGTGGGAGAGAGATTACTTGAACGAGACGAGAGCAAGTGGCAAAATTGATCATGAGATCGTTCACTGATGTCATCTGACCAGCTGCGACGCGAACAGTCTTGTTTACGGTGGTGGCCATGTCGAATCGAATCTGGGTAGAGAAATCGATGCGAGTGAATTGAGAAAGTTTTGTAAAGTTGACTGAAACAGAGTAAGCGTTCATCTCCACACACGCTTTAGCGAGGTTACTTTAATCTGTCTACTAACCAAATTTCAAAATTAGTTTAAACCACATAAACCGTAAACAATCACAGAGTTTTCACTCGAGTTATATTAAAAGAATATATTATTCGAAAATTACAACGATAGAATTCATAAAACCAATAGAAGACAAAGATATTTCTAGAAGCCGAGCCTTAAAGTGAAACAATAAAACCCAAACAAAAAAAACTTTTAAAACGAGCTCTCAAAATGACTTTGTTAAGAGTCTTAAGACTCTATGGATGGAAGCCCAAGACAATACCTAAGCCCAAAAAACCGCCAAATAACACAAAGTCTTTGAGGCAAATGAATGTATTTCAAAGATAAAGATAAGAAAAGTACACATACTACAAGAAAACAACTGATTTGAGACTGCATAATCAGTCTCAAATCAATCGCAAGTTTAATGAGTCTTACTTTAGTTGCTAATTTACGACTGATTTTCCGACTTAGGATACACTTTCAATTTGTGACTGATTATGCAATTGATAGCGTAGTCTCAAACTACAACTAATTTGCTATTGCGACATATAGTGACAACGCTTTATACACACTTCAGTCGCAAATAATTAGTACCAAATCAGTCGCACATTAAAACAGACTTTTAGTCTCAAATCAGTCGCAAATTAAGACTGATGTAACAATGGTAAATCAGTCGTAAATAGTTTCAGTCGCAAATCAGTCTCAGGTTATATCAGTCTCAAATCAGTCGCAGATTGCTAATCGCACATCAGTCGCAATTGTGCAGTCGCAAATCGGTCGTATATCTAATTTTTTAATATAATAATAATTAGAATATTTATTTATTTTTAAAATTATATAATAAATTAATAATTTTATAAATTATATAATAAATTAATAATTTTATAAATTATATTAATAACTTATATTAATAAATTAATAATTTTCTTTTCTAAAAATATTATATTAAAAACAAAAAACCATTTAAAATACAAAATTACATAAAACCGTTCAAAACAAAGATAATCAGAAGTTCCCAGATGCAGGATAGTTCTCAGGTGCGGGATAGTTTTTGGGTGCAGCAAGATAGTCTCCGAGTGGGGGATAGGGGAACGGCTCTGGGAATTGTCTGGTAGGTCCGAATGCAGAAGATCCTGAACAAATGAGAGGTGGAGGAGGGATAGTCGGCAATTCAGAAAATGTTGGGTCTCTTTGCTTCATGTAGCGTAAAAGCATCGTATTCTACTCCTGGAGTAGTGTCATTCGTTGCTCTATTTGTTGTTTGTAGTTCTCCATCGCCTGGTTCTGCTCTTCGAACTTCTTCTCGGAGTCGGTAATAGTATCTGTGACAGAAGAAGACCCGATGATCTCCTTGTTCTTCGAAGAACCGTACTTCCTAGAGAAAATTCCCAATCCGTACTGGTTGTCTCTGCGGTGAAGCTCGGTAGACTGAAAAATAAAATTAATGTTAGAAATTACATATAAATTATTAGAAAAAGTAATAAACAATTGAATCAAATACCTTAAGGAAAACCTCGTCTTTGTCTTCCTGAGTAAGCTCTATAGCCTGAGAAGCATTGTCAGACATATCGGTGTTGCTGTCCATCTGTGACATCCTCTCGCTCAGACTATGCTGATATGATTCGTGAATCTTATTGGCCTTCAAATCCACATAACTCCAGTCGGATTTCCTCGTATGAGTCTTCACGAATATTTCACTAATTCCAGCAGGTTGCTCCAAGTCTTTTTCCTGCAAAAACCAAAATATATTAAATAAATAAAGTAAGAATGATAAAATAAGAAGATAAAAAAAAATACTTACAAGGTCTTTCTGAAGACGATAAAATGTCTTATGTCCCGCGACATGCTTGTGCGGTTCAAGGTCGTCACGGTCAGAAAAGTGAGCTGTGCGAGTAATCTCGCTCTTCATCTTCGCCTCTTCTGTGTCCCAGTGTTGAACCAATTGTTGCCATACATGTTCCTTTATGAATCTAGGACATTTCCTACCCTTCTTAACCTAGCTCACTATTCCCTTCATCCTATTGACACAAACTTTCTCGAACTCTATTCACACGGACTCTGTAACGCTGTGATGCCAGTGATATGTTTGCTACAAAACTCAAACCAAATAATGTGTTAGTAAATAAGGAATATGTAAATTGAAAAAAAAATATTTTAAAAAATCAAAAAAAAATCCAAATAATGTGTTAGTAATTATAATTTCCACTCATTTTTTCTCCTCAATTTTGTGTTTTTTTAATGTTTTTTTTGTTTGTTTTGAAAGAGAAAACGATGGGTGTATTTATAAGTGAATATTTTCACTGAGTTGCGACTGATAATCAGTAGCAAAGTGCGACTAATAGGATCAATCTCAAATTATAAGTACAATTAGTTACAAATGTAAAAATATTTTATACCTAACGACAGCCGCAAATCAGTTGTAGATATTGCGACTGATAACATGGTGGCAAACATCAATTGCAAATCAGTCGCATATTGTGCGAGTGAAAGGCTTGGTCTCCGATCAGTCGCAAAAGTGCTATTGATTTGCAACTGTACATTTCAGTCGCAAATTTGCGATTGAATATGTTGTGGTACATTTCAGTCGCAAATCTGTCTCAAATTAGTGGCTAAATCTGCGACTGATTTTTCAGTCCCACTTTTCAATCGCAATTTGACTGTTTTTTTGTAGTTACCGGCGAGAATGAATTCCACATATCTCCCACAAATAGCAAAGTTGAGACTACACTGAAAAGCAACCAACCAGATGACGCCTCAATAGAACCCTTGAGAAGATAAGACATCAAACAAGTCTTTGGAGTACGAAAATGAGCAAACTGAAAACTTATGCATGAAAGAAACTAAACCCAAACGAGCACAATACCCGATCGAACCAGAGAAGAATACTAAATGGTCAACTTAAGGCAGTATATTCGAGAGCCTGACTACGAACCTAACTGAACCTAACTGGAACTAAACTAAAACTAAACCCACATAAAGAACAAAACCGAAAAAAGACTACACATGGATCATATCTCAAACTCAAGAAAAGAGGATCCCCATAGAAAGAGGATCTTTGCTGACAACACCAGTGACACCCTCCTCGGGCGAAGCTCGAGCCACCTTCACCATCAAAGTCCTTGTAAAGTCAATAAATACCTTCAGAACAGAAGTGAACCTCAATCCTCCCGGGAAAGCCTACCAAACTCAACCACGAAGCTCCATCGGCGGGATAGATCCGTACACCACCTTTAGAAAAGGGGAAGCCACCGAAAAGCTTGAACATCTCCAACCATCTTCACCGACCAATGTTCATTGGCAAATCAGATCGACGATAAAAACTCGGCATCGGCTAGGTTTTTTTCGGAGAAAGAAAGTTTTGAGGAAATAAAAAGTTTGATTTTTCTATCAACTCATGCAGTTATCACAGAGTTCGATAGTACTATCTAGATTTTTAAAGGTCACAATCAACGTTGCTTGAATGGATGGATCAAACAACGAAAGTCTCATAGGAGGGTTATGTGAGGACATCAAGGTCGGGTCAGGGCCGATCCAAATAATAATTTATTTTGGTGATGCTTAAAGCCCAAAACAATTTTGTATGTCCATTTACCAAAATTTTTTTTAAAAATTTAATGCCCTTTAAAATACAAATAAATTTGATGCCTAAAGCTTTTACTTGTTGGATTTTATGTTAGAGTCGGGTCTAGTTGGATACATGTAGGAAAATTGGGGCAAGCACTTTACCTAAAATCCGAAAGATCCGATGAAAGTTTTTTGAAAAGGGAAGCCGGCAAAAGGTGATTGTAATCTTCATAAATCTATATATAATATTCATGATGAGAGTACTATATAATTGTGAACAATAATATATAATTGTGAAAAGTGATATGCATTTTGAACAATGCATAATGCTCTAACTAAATATAGTATGCACTACATGTTTTACATAAACCTGACCCGCATATAGTTTTTATATTCGATCAACATAGTATATTTATTAAAATGTTTAGCCTTGTATGGTTAGACCTAGTTTTAAAACTTTCTATTGGATTTTACATCTATAACTCTAGCTGTTATATTTATTTGAGAAAAAATGTTATTAAAAGCCTAAACTTTCAAAAAGTGGACACGTTAATCCTTAACTTTTAAAATGCCATGTTAACACTCAACTTTGGGTTGACTTATCTGTAAAATAGATTACTTGTGTTGAGCAACCCGAATTAGGTGCATCGTTAAGTCGAGTTAACGATGTTAGTTACAGTGCTTAATATGCCATTTACGTTGTCGTTAATCTAAAACACATCGTTTTAGTAAATGCCAAAAATTTATGTCTAATATTAAAACGACATCGTTTTGTTGAAATCATCCCCAAATCAATTGAAATCAAATATCGTAACCCTAGGAGAAATTTCAAGCACAAATTTTCAGCTTCTTACGGCGATGAGTTAGAGTTCCGTGACATTTGGGTTCGCCGGAGAGCGTGGTGTGCCAAAGAAGTGTATGTGTGGTGTAGATGTCATAATCATGACATCAACACAAACTAACCCTGGATGACCATTCTTCCGGTGTAACGGAAAACGAGATGCGAGTTCTTGGACAACCAAGAATGATGTAAGTTCGATCTCCGAGCTCATTCAATTTTAACTGACTTAATCAATTCATTTTTCAACCAAGCAAATCTATTATGTGTTTGTGCAATAGGGTCATTTGTTTAAATAAGTGGAGGAGGCTCTGCTTGAGGAGATTGAAGATGCTTTACCAAAACTAGTAATCCTTGCTAATGAGGTTTGTGACAAATCCCAATTGAATGATCTGAAAGGCATTGTTCAAGAAATGAAGGAAGAAACAATGGTGAACAAGAAAGAAATCCGGAAGTTGAAAGTAATCTTCAAAGTGTGTTTCGTGTGGATATTGTTGATCACCATTATATTACTTTACGTGATTTGTATTAAAGAAAAGCGATTTGTACTTGGTTATTAGTGTTGTAAGGGCATAAGTAAACATATTATATGTTTTAGTAATGAATCAATTGAAGTTTAAGATGAAAACTCGAGTAAATGGCAGACAAAGTACATAAAAAGACGAAGTTAAAGTTAAATATTTTAAGATAAAAGAAGAGTTAGTGGCAGACAAAGTGAATATTGCAACTTAAAAGAAGAGTTAAATACTTAAGTCTGTTGGTGCAAGACAAATTAAACAAGAGCTAAATATCCATCTGTCACATGAGTTTAGAGCACCAAACCAAACACAAAAAACAAAATGAGACAACCCTAAATAGAAGTTCAGGATGAACATCTAAACCAACAAGCCCACCTTCTATTCCTTCCCCTTGTGGCCCTTGACTTTGTAAATCTCTCTATGATCCTTCTCCTTGTCTTTGTGATGGTTGTTCTTGAGTTTGATATCCTTGTGTTCTGCTTTATGTTATATGTTGCCCTGATGATCCTTATCTGATATGTTGTTGTGATGGTCTTTGTGGTGATTGATCTTTAGTTCTGGTTTGAGACATTTTAACTTGAGATGCTTGAACTTGAGATGCTTGGACTTCAGACGCAACTTGAGATGCTTGACCTTGAGATGCAACTTCATATGCTTGTTCTTGAGATGTGAATCCTTGAGATGGTTGTTCTTATGATTGTTGAAATCCTTGTCCAAATAAGCTTTTCCTTGGCTCCTGCATTCAGTCAGTGTATTAGGCCATTAAGAGTAAAAACATCAGATATTGTTAAATAACAAATACAACATATATTAACCATCTATTTTCTTAGCCGACCCTTTGGTCTTTTTTGTTGACTCTCAACCCTCTAGTTCTTACATCTTTGCTTGTTGTATCCTTCGTCTTTACAGTTGGAACATGTCATGACCTTGTGCATGCGTGATAGTTTGGTAGTTGAAGCTGCTGTTTCATTTACCCCTTTCCTCTTAGCATAGTTACTTGGTCTACCAGAATTTCCTTTTCTTGATGGAGGTGGAAAAACGCCTAATCTGTTCATTATTGGTTACACAACCATTCATTGAACATGCCTAATACCATTATTGTAGATCTGCTACCACATATTAGCCGTGTACCAAAGACTAACATAGTCTTCAACATTCTGGCTAGTCCCAATGATGACAAATTCAACATGAATACAAGGAATACCTTTCATCTGCCACTTTCTACAACCACATGTTTTGTCATTCATGTCCACTCTAAAACAATCATCTCCAAGTTTTATCTCATGTGTGTTGTGTCTTGCCATCCATCTGACAAAAAATTGATCTAGCAATCATCTTTTCTATTTCAGAGTGAGCTTTCTTTGTGAACTTACTCTTACTCTTCAACCTCCCAGCAATAACATACCTCTTCTTATTCCTTACCATACACTGCCTTCTAATATCTTCCAACATGTCTAGAAAGAGTTTCTTTCTAGCTAACCGGATTGTCCTATTGAAAGACTCAGACAGATTGTTCAACACATCATTGCAGCAAGTCCCTACTCTAAAGAAGGCTCTGGACCATGACTTTAGAGTAGTTTTTAGTAAGGAAGCAAATGCACCTGGGTTATATTTCTGCAGTTCATGCATACAGAAATCAAATTCCCCACCTGTGTAACTCCTTGTTATCTTCCAGAAAAGACGTTGGAGCTCCATATCATGGTTGTTTCTTTTCCAATTCTCTATGATATGGCGAGCACATAAGCGATGCTCAGCTTCTAGACAAATGGTTTTGATAGCTTTAACTAACCCCTGCAATCAAGGTAAATCATTTCAAACACTGATATACAAAAAACAATATTAAGCAAGTAAAGGATCATGTGACTAACCGATTGTTTGTCATAAATGATGGTCATATGCCTTCCATCTTGTATATCCAAATTTACAGCTAATAACCTAGCAAACCATTCCCAGTTGTCATCATTTTCAATTTCAACAACAGCCCAAGCAATATGGACTATCCTATTGTCTCCATCTCTCCTTGTGGTAGCTAATAGATGCCCTTAAATGTCCCATTTCAGAAAAGCTCCATCTATTCCAATGATGGGCCTACATGTTTCCTTCCACGAATCTCTATGTGACTTAAAATAGATAAACAGACGATGAAACCTTTACATGCTTTCAATGGATGGTTCTGATACTATCTGTTTATCAAATATAGTCTCTGAATTACTTCTGAATATCTCTGCTTTGTAATCCCAGATGCGTGCAAAGTGGTCTTCATAAATAGCTTTACTATATTTTATAATCTTTGTCTTTGCCTTCGCACTTTGGTCTTCAGTGACATTCAGGTTATATTCTCGCTTGATCTCATCAACCATCTATTTTTTGTCATCTT
The DNA here is from genome assembly GCA_009757365.2 of Lepidium campestre. NCBI lineage: Eukaryota > Viridiplantae > Streptophyta > Magnoliopsida > Brassicales > Brassicaceae > Lepidium > Lepidium campestre. The sequence goes on along the minus strand of WJSH01010244.1, from coordinate 2,324 downwards.
TGAATTCTTCCTAACCCTTTCCGTGAATAACCAAGCAATTTCTCCAATCTTCAACATCTTACACCAACCTGACCTCACGCATGAATGTTCATTCTCGAAAATTTTAATTTGCATCTTCTTTTTCTTACTATCATATGCACAATAACATCTCCAACTACAACCACCAAAGCATTTTGCACCAATCTTGAAACTCTGTGACCTATAGAGTCTAATATCGTACCTTGATTTTAAAGAGTACTTTAGCACAACAATCCTGAAATCTTCTAGGCAATTGAACGTCTTCCCCAAGCGTAAACACTCTTCAAAATCATCATGCTCTGCAGAAGCCTCGACACCGTCGACATTTTCAATATCTTCATCCTCATAACTGTGAGACAACGGTTCTGGAAACTTCTCTTCACACCATATGTCATCGCCATTATCGTCATCACTCACATCTCCTTCTAAATCTCCATCTCGGTCTTCTCTCGCTTCCTCTTCAAACTCAGCTTCAATATCATCACAAACTTCTTCGTCGAAGTCATCATCTCTACCAACTTCACAGTCATCTCCTCTTAAAGCTTCATGATCTTCTTCAATCTCTTCAACTTTCGTCTGGATCTGTCGCCTCGATCAACGTCTTGCCAGAGAATGATCTTCTGTCGCGACTTCTTCCTCTTTTACTTTTGGGATTACGTTTGGAGCATCGTTAGAGACATCTGGTGGATTAAGTTGAGGAATTTTCCGTGGAAGAGGACGGACCGGCAACCGTATTCTAGGCGGCATTACAACAATCCAGTGAAGACAACGGCAAATTTGATTTTTGAGATTTTTTTTTCTATGGTTACGAAGTCGAAACGATTTGGGGATTTTGTTATGTTTGAGTCTTACTGCTTTGGGTACAACGATGCCGTTTGGTTTTGAGTGTAATTGATATTGGGTCTAATTGATTTTGGGTCTTATTAATTTTAGTCTTATTGATTTTAGGCCTCGAATCTTTCAGGACAATTGATGTCGTAAAACGATATCGTTTGGCATTTACTAAAACGATGTGTTTTAGATTAACGACAACGTAAATGGCAGATTAAGCACCGTAACTAACATCGTTAACTCGACTTAATAACGTGCCTAATTTGGGTTGGTCAACACAAGTAATCTATTTTATAGATAAGTTAACCCAAAATTGGTTATTAACATGACATTTTGAAAGTTGAGGATTAAAGTGTTCACTTTTTGAAAGTTTAAGCTTTTAATAACATTTTTCCCATATTTATTTAGATAAAATGTTTACTTCTTTTGTGACTTTTTACAAATTTTCCAACTTAAAAGTTTCTATTTTTTGGATTGTTTGATTAAAATTTTCAGTTCGATTATTATTCTAAACCAAACCTTCAAGTAATTTTCAATGTGATTGAAAGAAGCCTTTTCAACCTTTTCTCTTCATGTTATTAATCATAAGAAAAATTTGTCAGTCATGATTTATCTCGAAATTTTTCTTATCTAAACGATTTTTCTCTTTGTTGACTACCAAGATTATTATAATGATATAAGATATTGACAGAAAAACCTTCAAGTAATTTGATATTATATATGGTTAAAATTTCAAAATAACAATGAAAGTAGGTTATTTCAATAAAAAGTTCATTCTCATATAATTTATTTGTTAACAATTAGATCGATAAGACTAATTCATACACGATACTATATGACTATCTGAAATCGAATTCTAGTAGAAAAGCTGACAGGATATTAAAACAAATCCTCATATAGTTTATTTTATTGGGTGATATTAAAATGAAAACGTCATAGACTTATATCGCACATAACTAAAACTATGGATTTGGTTGGTTTGCACTAATAAGTCGTGACTTCATAACACATTTCTCATATCATAAGTCGCAACGCGTTTAGAAACTAAAGGACCATTTTTTGGCTTTAATATAGCTTCCAAAAAACAAACTAATCTCAAAAATATCTATATTTTCTTTCATTTCTCATAAGTCTCTTATGGCTTCTCCTTCTTCTTTTCCTTCTTGCAATTACAAATTTGATGTCTTTGCGAGCTTCTTTGGGATTGACGTGCGTAAAACGTTTATCAGCCACATGCGTAAACAACTTCAACGCAATGGAATCGTTATGTTTAATGATGAAGAGATTGAGAGAAGCTCAACGATTGCTTCTTCACTCAAAGCAGCTATTAAAGAATCAAGAATCTCTATTGTGGTTCTCTCCAAGAACTATGCTTCATCAAGCTGGTGTTTAGATGAATTGGTAGAGATATTGGATTGCAAAATAGGTATGGGACAAATAGTGATGACTATCTTCTACAATGTAGATCCATCCGA
>WJSH01008785.1:20151-46647 GCA_009757365.2 Lepidium campestre | reverse complement strand
GTAATGATGATTTCATCTGTAAACTCAATAAAGAGTGGAGGGGTGAAGATCATGCTACGGATGTGCTTTCCATGTCACACCATGTTCCTGAACTGAAGCTTCTTGTAGTAAGATTTTTTTTAGGGATTAAGGCAAGGTGAGTAAGATTCTAGTCCGTAGGAAAACAGCCGTCTTGAAAGGCTATTTTTACTGCATGACAGATGTCTGTACCAACGATTTCCTAGTATGTTTGAAAGAAGTTACTTGTCATGCCATCAGGCCAGGGACGCTGTCTCCACATATATTAAAAATTGCTTCCTTAATTTCCCCATTATGTATTGGTTTTGTAAGAGTGTCGTTCATTTGTGGTGTAATGCGGGGTTGGAGGTTGAGTAGACATTCTTCAATTCCATGAGGCCTCGAAGATTTGAAAAGGTCGGAAAAAAGTGGTAGTCACATTTCCTTTAGAACCTTCTGTAAAGTGTGTATTACCTGTGGCATCTTGTAAGCAAGGGATGTAGTTTTTGAGTCTTCGAAATTTGACAAAATTATGAAAGTATTTGGTATTTTTATCTCCGTCTTGGAGCAATTTTTCTAGACTCTTTTGTTTCCAAAATTTTTCTTCATCTCTATAATTCTTACACAGTTCCGACTTGAGAAATGAGAGACGAAGGAAATTTGGTGAAGGAGAAGCTGCTTCTTGATCAAGTTGATTGCAAAGTCGCTGAATGTTTTCCTTGGAATTAAAAGGTGCGTCTTTCTTCCATGTTGATATATGCTTACGACAAGAGGCAATACAATCTGAAATAGATGTGGAATTATCCCGAAGACCTTCAGACCAACCTCTATGGATTACCTGGGCAAAGTTAGGATTAGAACTCCATCTTTTATCAAAGAAAAATCTCCCAGTGATTGAGAATTGTTCTGTAACTAAGGTTGAGTGAAGAGGACTGTGATCTGATCCACACTTATTTAGATAATTGGAGATACTTTGAGGAAAAAGAGGAAACCACTCAGCATTCCCAAAGCTTCGATCAAGCTGACATTGAATCCATATATTATCCCGTTTCCCAGCCCATGAGAAAGAATTACCTCTATGCGGGAGTTCACGGAGTCTACAGTCTCGTATCATGGTGGAAAAAGGCATAAATGGGGATTTTGGTCTTAGAGGACCGCCTAATTTTTTCTGATTATTGCGCAATTTGTTGAAGTTTCCAGTGAGAAACCAGGGTACCAAGACTCATTGTGTAGTGACCGTACTTTATCCCATACACATTGTCGAAGATGTAAAACAGGTTTCCCATAGAAAAAGGTGACGAAACATGAGTGGGGACCAAATTTAAGACGAACATCAATCAAGTGAGAATCTGCAAAGAGAATTTCTAAGTCTTGAGAATCCTTCCAGAACAATGCAAGACCGCCGCTCAATCCGACAAGTTCTACAAAAAAACCATGAGTGTAACCTAACCATTGTTTTACCGAGTTCATGTGAGTGTTATGATTTTTAGTTTCCATGAGGAACAAAATGTCTGGAAATAAGTGTTGCTTTATTTCTTTGAGACGTCGAATTGTCAAGGTGTCCCTTACTCTCTGAAAATTCCAACTGAGAATACTCATTGAGACTCAGGTGGTTTCAAGGAAACCACCAAACCTTCAGAAGAAGGATTTGTGTCAGATGAGCTATCAATGATATCACAAGCCTGTCGTTTATTGGCGCTACAAGGGCTTTCAGAATCAAGAATTATGCTAATAAGTTTTGGACTAGGTTGAGCGTCTGTCAATGCCCACATACCAGAATTAATCCATCGTCTCATTTTCTTGATTTGAATTGCTTGGATAACAGGCATCGAAGAGCTCCCTTGGTAAAAGGGAGAAACATTGGGAGTGGGAGAAATAATTTTTGGCGTCGGTGGTTGTGAAGTACATGAGTTTTTGGGAGGCATTATGGCCACCGAAAATACATTTTGTGGCAAGGGAACATTGGCGGTTAGATTCAGAAGAATTGGTAGCGAAGTCGGAATTAATTGCATCGGTATTGTACCTGGGTTGTTTACCAAAGATTTGGATGTCAAGAAATCCTTGAGTTCCAAACTAGAAGATAACATGTTCTTTGCGTGAGAAAGATTCGTTGCTGATTGTAGTATATCTCGTAGGTAGTGAAGGTGGATAGAGTCCTCAGAATTTTGGTGTTGGTCTATAAGATTCCCAGAAGCTTTTTCCTTATAGGAGGATGTGCAGTTGACTGGTGGGAAGAAGGTTTATCCATGGTTGGAGGTGGACAAGAAGCAGTTGCATGAGTTAGTCGTAAGCAATTCCGACAGTAATTCTTGATTCTTTCAAAAAGAATCGAAGAAGTGAAAGTCGGACCTCCCAAAACACGAATGACCCAAGAAGTACAGAATGGTTTTGTTGAGTCAAATAAAATTCGAGCACGAACAAATTCACTGAGGTGGGATCGATCTTCATCAAAGGCAAGCTCAAGAACCTGACCTATTGTGCTAGCTATGCCCATGATCGTATTTGTGGTAAGGAAGTTCACCGGGATATTGCTTATACGAATCCAAACCGGAAAAAAATCTAAGAAAATTCTCAGTCCATCGATCCATAATTAAACCTCAATCGTCATACATCCAAAAGCCCATCTTAAGGACAGACTCTAGATCTTCTTCTGATTGGAAAAGGAATTGAAAACGATCAGAGGATAGAGCAATACCTTGTACTTTATGTTGAAGATGTCAAATTCCTTGGCCATATTTTGTTGTGAGGGGTTGAGCAAGCGTCAAATCAAACTTATTTTTATTTTTATTGATAGCCGAGTATGTTCCACCAATTGGTAGTTCAAAAAAATTTTCATCACGTATAGGCATGTGTTCCATCGCAGCCGTAACGAAATTAGTCATCTTTGTGGAGTCGTGATAAACTTATAGTCTAAGCTTTCTTCACCGTCTGGTATTTTGGTAAGAGAAATGGGATAGATCAACGAAGATGTAGTGAAGCTGAAAGAAATTGTAGTTGGAGAAATATCTGAGAACAGGGAAAGCAGATCAAAGGAGAAATTGAAGGTTGAGGTAAAAGTTATCGGCGGTGCTTTGCTGAAATATTACTCTTGCTCTCCAAGCTTGATGAGAAAGAAGAGAGAAAACCCAGATTGGAATTATTCTTTTTGATCTGTTGAAAATTAACTTAAATTTATTCTTCTCAATATTTAAAGAATATTCTTTTGGGATTTTTATTATTATCTAAAATTATATTTTATAGTTATTAAAATTATCAAAAAAATTTAAAATAATATTTTTTTTGAAATGCGAATTTTTAAATATTTTCTATTTTATTAGTAATATTTAAATTTTTCATTATATTAATAATTATTTTTTTAATTTTGTAATAAAAATGGTATTTTAGTAATTATGACTTGAATGTAGCTTATTTTAATAATTTACAATTTTGTAGGTTATTCTAGTAATATAAAATTAAAAATAGGTTATTATACTAAGTATTCGGAACCAAACCCATTGATTACTTTTGATCAGATTTTTTTAAATGTTTTGTTGATTTTGGTTACAATTAATCATATTTTTCGCATGTTTGGTTGTTTTTTTTTTACAAGTAATCATTCGAAAATGATATGATTGAAAATCAAAATTATTTTAGGTCTCATTCTATTCATATTTCATATATCCATTCAAAATCGAAACCAAATGAAGCGATCAAACTAAATGTTAGTCAGTTTTTACTTTTTATACATTTCCAAAACCGAAAAAGCAACCGGAACCATAGAGCGGAATGACTAGAGCTATGAAATGCCCAGGGGCAGGGGTATTGCACACCACATGTTCGATAATATGCGTCAGAGAAAAGAAAAAGAAAAGCAAATACATCGATTACCGTAATTCATTACTGCAAATCAATACTAATTCATCACAAAACCAAAACCCTAACCAAAATTAACTTCAATTTTCAAGACTCATCGCTGGATTCACAATCTTCCTTACCATCTCCACAAAACCCATTTCCCAAATGACAAATCTTTTCCCAAACATCTTCCTCAACTGGAACAACAGACAACCTCGGCTGTCTAAACAAAACAAAATCTTTAATCCCTTTATCTCCTTTCATCTCTTTCAAATCCACTAATCTCCTCATCTCTCCAACAGCTTTAACATCCACAGCTCCTTTGTCATCATCACCATCATCTGTGTACCATTCACGCATCACTTCCACAACCCCCACAATGCATCTAGCTTTGGTTCCTGAATGGTAAAAGAAACATAGATCGCCTAAAGTCATGGACTTTAGATTCTTCTGGGCTTGCTTGTTCTTCACACCGTCCCATTTGCTGATCCCATTGTTTGCTTCTTGGTCTGACCATGACCACTCACTTGGCTCGGTTTTCAGTAACCAGTATCGCTTCGTTTTCTCCATTTTTTTTGCTTCGAAATTATTTTTTAATTAGGTATAAATAATCTAATCTAATGTTCTGTGGTATTTATGGGCCAGTGGTTAATTTGGACCCAACTCTAAAGGCCCAGAATGGTTTGAGCTGGCTTGACTCGGATCATGCCCATTTATACTAAAAAAACCACTTTTCACTTACTCACTTAAGTTACCAAAATTGAAATTCTATTCCAGAAAATCACATAATTTGCACGTAACTTAAAATATTATAATTCTTTTTTAGTAAATTGCAGAAAATCTTGTAATTTTTTTGTCAATAAGAAATCATATACTAATTGAACTAAAGTTAAATACATATGAAATACAAAACCTCCAGAATAAAGACGAGAACTAAATTATACGAACACATATAAAGAAAAAGCTAGATCAAATAAGGAAGAAAACTCTAAAACTTTTTAACCCGAACCCGCTGATCAAAGCCACCGCAAGACAAGACGAAGAAAAAAACTGGTGACAAAACCTCCTATAGCGAATAAAAACTACTGCACAAATCAAAAACTAAAATCATATACCGGCAAAAAGATTACCTACATTTATTTCGGAAGTGGCGAAATCAAACAGAGTCGACTATTTGACTCCTCGATAGAACACAAGAGAAGATCAAACCTCGATCATGTCTAATAGTACAAACAACGAGCGAAATAGCCTCAACATGGTGAAAATCAGATTTGAAAGAACACGGTCACATGTCAAACCAAAGAGGAAACCAAATGATCAATCCGAAAAAAATAAAAACTGAAGACTTAACCATAAGTGAACAAACTGATATTAAGGCCCTAGCTAAGCTAACTTACGCGGGAAAAAAGAGCAAAGAGGATAGTGGGAAGAAGTCACCGAGCGGAAATCAACAACTGACGAGCAAGGGAGAGGAGTGTTGTCATGAACATCATCGAAGAAGAAAGCCTAAATACCATCATAAAGGAAAAAGCTGACGGCAAAGAGAAACTTGAGTATGCTAGATCTTCCATTAAAATTGGGAAGATAAAACCGCCGCTTCCAAACTACTCTATATAAACTCTCCGGCTCAAACTCTACCAATAAGGATCCACCGGAAAAATACGATAGATGAGAACCTGAACTTGGAAAATAACATTTTCGAAGAAACCACTACCGCAAGGAGAGCTGGCAGAAGCTTGGACAAAATAGAAGGCCTCGGCATTCGGGTACATGTTCGGGTTCGAGTCGGGTTTATTCGGATTTCGGGTTTTCGGTTCAATTGATTTAGGACCCATTTGGGTATTTTCATCTAAACTTTTATAAAAATTCAAAATTAGTAAATATTTATTATAAAAAATCTAAAATAGCCAAAATTTTATAAAAATATATCGGATACCCATTCGGTTCTTGATTCAGTTCCGGTTCGGGTTCGGGTTTAGTTTTTCGGGTTTATAAATTTATGATCCATTCGAGTATTTCGTCGGGTTCAGTTCGGTTTCGGTTCTTCTTATTTTATGTTGGTTTCGGTTTGGATTTCGAATATCAGGTTCTAGCCTTACTTGATGTTGGAAAAAAAAAAAAAACAATTGTCTAAGGCCACCAAATTTTGAAAATTTTGAAAGGCCACATTTTTCAAATAAGTTTTGTTATGATATCATTAGTTTGATAAATATGATTGAGTTTTTGTGTATTCAAGGCCACTGCAAAAATTTCTGCACACTTTATATTTTTAGTTTCATCTATTCAATAAAAGGAAGGTTTTGCTCTCCCCTTATTAGTGAAAATTTGATGATATGTACGGAATATTCGATTCTCATTGATCGATTTTCTGCTGATTTTGTTTTTTATTTATAATTCCATCATTTACGCCCATCAATTACTTTGATTCTTTAATGCATCAGTTACTTTGATTTTTTAATCTACTACTACATCTTCTCTTTACCTCTTCATGTTCATTACTTTCGTGTGTTTCTTTAATGAGATCATTCTCATTAAGTCTAATTATTGCATACAACTTTCTGATTACCTCATCCTCTTCCATTCTTTTCTAAACACGTTTCGTTTAATTGCAATAAAATTGTCTCATTATTGCATGCAACTCATAGAGTACCTCCTCATGTTCCATTATATTTCACATAACGTTCTTGGTCTTTTATTTTCTGATTTCATTTTTTAATTGACAATTTGATCATTCATTGCACGTTGGATCATTCACTACCACTATTTCCACTACTTTGGTTCTTCAATACATCATCACCCATTAAATTTGTACGTTTCTTTGGTAGGATTAATCTCAAAAGTCTCATTATCTCATACTCTGCATTCACATTCTCATCTTTTTGGCTTCCCATGTTGTAGGTTTGTATTAAATCTTCCACATTCTCTGCATTTAAAAAGATGGCTTTGATTCACCTCATTTTATTCTCTATATAACTCATCGAATTCACGTTATCGAACTCATCATTCCCACATATCAATGGCTGGCTTTTATTCTTTATGGTATGACAACAATTTTAATTCACACCATTTTTTTGTTTGTTTGCAGGCGAGGCTTAGCGAGAGAACGAGACAGCCACCACTGAGCATCGAGAGACTCTTCGAGGCTTACTCCAGACACGGCAAGATGTCCCTTGATGACCATTTTGATTCAGGTTTTCTTTATTGAGGTTAGTGATCATTTCAATATGTTTTACGTTTTGTTCTTTTTGATTGGCTCTTCTTGACCGTGGATGGAGACGATCTGGCTGCTTCCTTTACAAACATGCGATGGAAAAACATGTTGGTGTCTCACGGCGTTTCCGCTTCTTCCGCTTGAGCTTCAAATCTTTCCCGTGAGCTCTCCAACATCGAGACCACTTCTTAAGTCTCTTTTAAATTTTTCTAGATTGTTAATCTATGATTTGGTCTTAAATTCCTGTGTTGAAACTTATTTTATAACTGAATTGTATAATTATCTTTGTGTATCTTAAGCAGATATGCAGAATCAATACCAATTGTCAAATATTTATTCACAATTCATAATATAAAATTCTTTTAAAACCAGGTTCCTCAAAAGCTTGGGAGTTACGTTGCGTCTTCTAAAAGGGTTTGAGAAGAGCAGTGAAAAAGTTGGCTAAGTGTTTCCCCACTACCATAGTTACTGGTAGATGCATCGACAAGGTATTTCTTCTTTTTGTTTTTTTGGCATTTTCATCATATTTTATTTTATATATATTTATTAGTTTAAATTTAATTATTTTGGTTCAAAGGTGTATTTTGTGAAGCTAGCAGAGCTGAATTATGCTGGCCATGGTATGGACATTAAACGCTCAACAAAAGGCTTCTCCAAACACAAGAAGGTGAATTTTGATCAACATAATAAATTGATATAAACAAAATTCTTTGTTTTTGCGTTAAGCTTATTGACTTCCTTAATTTTTATTTAGGTTAATGAGTCTCTTATGTACCAACCAGCCAGTGACTATATTCCCAAGATTGATGAAGTAAGACATAGGAATATTAATGTGATTTTTCTTTCTATCTGTTGTATTAAATTGAGTATTTATTATTTAATTATATGTGTTTAATTTATAAAAGGTTTGTAGAGTACTGTTGGAGAAAATAAAATCAGCACCGGGAGCCAAAGTAGAAAACCACAAGTTTTGTGTTTCTGTGCCCAAAGATACGGATGGCTCTCATTCTTTGCAAGCTCCCTCGAGGCAAGTCCACACACATACACAATATATATATTGATTAGTACTATGTATCATGTATGTGTTATATATACATTTATGTATGCGGCAGTTAATTAATGATCACGAATGGAGGAACATGATCAGACTCTTTCCTTGGTTTCTATGGAGAATTTGGAAAACCCGTAATAATTTTGTCTTTTCAGATGAATCATGTGATCCGATAATGATTATGGATCAGGCTAAACACGAATGCCAGGAATGGTTTCAAGCACATGAACAGTTGGACTCATCAAGGCACGCTCCACGACTTTCAAGTGCCATTAAGATCTGGAAACCACCTCCTTCAGGTACTTATAAATGCAATGTTGATGCAGTATGGAACAAATCCAGATCTGTTTGTGGAGTAGGTGGGGTGATTCGAGATGACAAGGGCGTGGTTAAATGGGTAGGAGCTAAGGTTTATCCTAGATTGAGATCTTGTCTAGAAGTGGAGGCAGCAACTCTTACCTGCACCATGAATTGTGTTGATAATTTGGAATTTATAAAGATCTGCTTTGAAAGTGATTCTGCTAATGTCATCTCTGCTGTAACTGACTATATATACGGCTTGGCCTTGTCTCAGTTCCTTCATGAGTGAAGTCACTGCGCAGAAAAGGAGACATCTCCAACCCACTTTCAAAGCCATCAAGCGGTCGGCTAACGCATGTGTGGATGTCATAGCCTCTCGAGCCAACCAGTTTATGATGTTTTTGTTGATTGTAGTGTGCCAGTGTGGCTATCCTCGTTTATTGATCTAGTGCATTAGACTATTGTGGATTTGCCTTTGAATTAATGATAATCTTCTAAGTTAAAAAAAAATGTCTTAAATATGATCGAAATAACTAATGCCAACGAACATATTGGTCGAAACAATGTTTGCAGTGGATTCTTTTTTCCTTAATAGACGTTTTCGTAAAATAAAAATTTAATTATTTTTTAATATTTGTTCAAAAACAATGTTTTCACAGAAAAAAAACTATACAAAATGTTTTCATTTCAAATAAAATTAAGTGTTAAATTCAAAATTTTGAAAACTAACCGAACTTCACATTCCGTCCTTAGAATTTTCTTAGGTCCGTTAAAAATGTTTGAAGTTCAATTTTTTTTTTGGTTTGAAATGTCAGATCTTATATTTAAACCATTTTTGAATTTTTGAAAGAATACAGAGACAACGAGGAAAGCAGAAGAAGAAAAAGATCTATAGAAGTGACGAAAAACATAGAACAACAAACTGAGAATCTGAAAGGGAACCTAAAACCAAGTGAACAAATAGCATCGAAACAGAGCTCAACTAGCCTTCCTTTGAAGAATAATGTCACTAGCAACCCGATCCAAGAGATAGCCCTCGATGCTCGGACCAAGAGACGCCTAGCTGTATGGAGCAACCCGCAAGACATCTGATCAAGCACTACTCAGTCCATGAACCTGCCTTTTACAAACTCCTCAAAGCAGACACGGTAAGACACGCAAAACGGAGACACAGTCGAACGAAACAACAACACGATCCCCGAATAAACACAAACCAGATTGAAACAACCCACTGCACCACCTAAACTAGAGAGATTCAATACTACACCGGAGACGACTACAAAGAACGCTACCTAGGCACAGCTGTCCTCGTACTGGGATTTAGGAGGTAACAATCTAGAACGAAACCGGAGAAGGAAAGAGGAAACCTGACCAGAACTCCGGCGAGAGACAAAACCAACGGTGGACCAAGGCGAAGGCGGCTGTAGACGCAGATCTGCAAACCACCAGTCACACGGAGAGGAGAAAGATCCGGTGAGCCTAGGTCCAGCTAGACCAACCTCGACAAGATGGTGGAGTACCGGAGACGTCGGAGAAGCACGCTCCACAGGCGAGGACATGGCGGAGCAACCTGGAAAACTCGTTGTGGCCACGCCATCTTCGAGCGAGCCAACGACAAAAGATATCCGGCGAAGAACCGCCCACGGTGCTCGGCGGAGCTGCTAACAGAGGAGAAAACCGGAGGTAACGTAGAAGCATAGATTTAGGATGCGTCGGGTCGAGGCGAACGGAGAAAATGAGTGGAGGAAGAAGAGGAGACACCGGGGGCCCCTTTTTCGGCAGCGGTGAGGAGCGGTGGCCGTCGGAAGGGGAGATCGCCGTCTTCAAAATTTTGCGCATAGGAGAAAGGGAGAGGAGAAAATCGGGAGGAGAGAGAAAATTAATCTATATCCTCCATTTTATGTCTTTTCAAGTTCAATTTGTTTTTGAATAATATTGAATTTACACTTAATTTTTTTTTTCTTAATAGAAATTTTTGTAAATTCAAAAACTTAAATATCTCGAGTTTCTATTCACCTCAGTATCTTCTCTCCAAGTGGTCTGCTTTAATCACAATCTATTGTTTTTACTTCCTGTAGTATTTATGATTCTAAAACTAACATCAATTTTGCTCCTTTTTATGTTGTGCTCTATGGAAATAGTTGTGAATCTATAAATTAAAAGTGAGGATTAATTTTGGTGTCAAAGATGTTTTAAAAACGATTCAACACAACTTATATGATGAAGATCCATATGCATAAGGGTTTGACGTCGAGATAAGTGTAAAGTTAGTTTACGTTGAAATTTTTAGAATATTCTGATCACACACAACATAAATTCTTAAATTTTATATATTATAAATTAATTAATTTCCAAATAAACGTTTTCAACAGTTTTTAATTATAAAGTTTCGATTACACCTAACTTTTTTGATTATTTTCCTAATAGAAATTTTTATAAATTAAAAAATTTAATGTTTTTTCATTAAAATTCGTTTTGTTCAAAAACAATGTTTGCACTTAATATTTTTTCAATTATTTTTCGAATATAAGTTTTTATGAATCAAAAACTTAATGTTTTTTTTTTTATAATTCGTTTTTGTTTAAAAACAATTTTTCACAAAAGCTTTTAATAATAAAAATTGTTTTCATTTCGAATAAAACTAGGTGTTAAATTTTAAATTTTCGAAAGATAACCAAACTTCTCATTCTGTCTTTAGAATTTTCTTTGGTCCGTTAGAAATGTTTGAAATTCAATTTTCTTTTGAATAATATACATTTTTACACTTAATTGATTTTCAAAAAATATTTATTTTGTAAATACAAAAACTTAGATTTTTTATATTTTTAATATTTTTTCCAAAAAAACGTTTTTGAAAGTTTTTAATTATAAATTTTATTTTATTTCAGTTAATATTAGGTGTTAAAAATTAGAATTTATAAATTTAATCGTACTTAGCATTCGTTCTTTGATTTTTTTTGGTTTGTTAGAGTTGTTTGAGTTGTAATTAAAGTTTATATTTTTTATAAATACTCTTGATATAGTTTATCATTAAAATTGAAAATACTAAGTAATCATCTAATTTTATAAGCTTTTGTTGTTAAAGTACGATTTACTCGGTTTACTTATTTAGACTTCTGAAGTAGACTACTAAAGTAGATTTCTTAATTAGAATACTGAAGTAGACTTCTTAAATAAACTTCTGAAGTAAACTTCTGAAGTAGACTTGTCTTGTTGATAACTCTTTAAGATCTTTTCTCCCATTGACGTTTGCAGGTGTTAAGGATAGGCCAGACTTTTCACGAAGGCTTTTCACAAAAGGTGCTGAACCTCAGCCAACTAAGAGCATATGCTACTATAGTGGAGATACTAGGTTGGTTGATGCGTTGACCGAAGTTCTCAGGGATGATGAACGGGAAGAGATATATAACTCAAGGCTTGGGGTGTTTCTGAAGTTTCATGAGATGGCGTTTGGCTGGGCTTCTAGACTGGTGCACCATTTACTCACTTTTCAGTTGCAGTGTAGGAAGAATAGTGAGATTTGGTGTCTGATTGGTGTGAATCCAATCAGATTCTCGCTTAATGAGTTCGAGATTCTATGCGGGCTGAACTGTGTATATGTTGAGGATCTGAAATCGCCGACAACTGAAGTTACAAAAGAGATGCGACAATTTTGGGAGCTTCTAGAGGTGCCTGAAGATAGAGGTCCTAGTTATGAAGAATTGCCAGCATATTACCGCAGTGACAAGGTGTGGGGAATTGACATTGACGACATATACGCTCCATTGAACATTGGTAACAATCATTGGGTTGCTTTGTGGATATCCATACCGAATCGCCACATTGTCATTTGGGATTCATCAACTTCATTGGTAAAAGACCCGGTAATGACTGCTCTCGTCAGGCCCTTTGCAGTCCTTGTGCCATACATTCTACATGAATTGGCTTCTGCTGAAGAAAGGGACAGCATATCAGTGATGTCGTACACACATGAGCGTGTGAAAGGGTCTTTGCCACAAAATAAAAAAGCGGGGATTGTGGCGTGTACTGCTTGAAGTACATAGAATGCCATGCACTCGGTATTCCATTCCTTCCTCAGTTTTGTGATGCTAATGTGAAGCGCATGAGGGATAAGTTATGTGTTGAGATTTATGATGAGACAAGCATTTTGGGCACATAGAAGCATGAGTACAAGGATCTTGACACATATGATGGAAGATGATTTCGTTCTAGACTTTTATATTATTAACTAACGGTTAAACCCCAACTTGTATGCCTTCTATATTTTTGTTGTTTAGGCTGCAAAGAAACTTGTTATTTGGTATCTTGCATTTATTATGTATGTGGATGCAAGATAACTAATAATTTTTTGTATCTAATATGGGGTATTTTTGGTGAGAGCAATCAGTTCAGGTGTTGTAATTCTTTAACTAACTCTTATTTGATCTTTATTAGTAGACTTCTCTCGTAGACTTCACTAATAGACTTCTCTCGCAGACTTCACTAATATACTCAATTCACATACTTGTACTCATTCCTAACATAGTCACGTTTGTACCTATACTCATTCCTAATAAAATTACATCAGCTCCTAAATAACATCTGAAAATTCATCATATATAAATAACATAATACAATCATCATCCATAAATATAATCCTCAAATCATTATCCATAAATATAATCCTCAAATCATCATCCATAAATATCATCCATAAATAGCATCCTAATAACACAATACACTCATGGTCCAACATCTCCAATGTGTTTATACTTCTCGCCATCACCTCTAACATCGTTACTCATGCTCCATTTTTGTTACCTATCATCAATAATAATTTTATCACAAATTATACCAAATACAAACTAGTCATTTCAATACCGAGATAAGTTGTTACTTACACATTTTGATCGAATATGTCCCGGCTGTTTGCATTTTGAACAACTGTATTGTTTGGAAATTTTGTTTGCCTTGTTATGTCGCATCCTAGAAATTTCTAGCTAACTCTGCCACCTAGATTTCTTTTTTCTTCTAGGAAGAATTTTCACAATCGGAGGAAGACATTGCTCTTGCTTCTCAACTCCATAGTCACTTTTGGGGTATATATTGTGAGAGTATGCTGCACTCAAATATTCTTTCCTATAGAAAGGACATACAAGTATTGACACATGTAAACCCGCGTGCACTGCAGCTGCAATAACGTGTGAACAAGGAATTTTCTCAACCTGATATACACCACATTTACACCTTTGTTGTTCCAAATCAACTGAATAATTCCTTATGCCTCATTTGGCATAAAACTTCCAAGCCTCTATGCATTCAACAACCATCTTGTCTGCATAATGTCCACGTACCGCCAACAAATGCTCTACTCCCCGACTATGGCATGTTGTGAGATCATATGCATCTTCTCTCCTTTTGTAAAACCACTTCCCTAGCTTCTCTCGTATGTACTCCAATAAGAATGTTATAGGAAATCCTCTTGCTAGCATAAATGCAGCGTTGAGAGATTCTGCGATGTTGCTCGTCTGAATGTTGTATCTGCCGCCTGGGAAATGAATACGTGACCACAACTTTGGATCTGCATCTTCTAAGTACTGAGCAAGGGTGGGGCTTATATGCTTCAACTCGTCCATGTATCGATTGAAGTCGTGAAGAGTGTACGCATACGCCGCTCCTTTGACCAAGTACATGAGTTGTTTTCCTTTAAACTTTGTTACTATGTTATTCTAGAGGTGATAGTAACATATGCCTCGAGTTACCCAAGGAAACATTGTGTTGCATGCATTTTTTATGGAGTTGTGCCTGTCAGAAACTAGCACCAAAGGATATTGCTATGAAAAACAACTACCTAATTTGGAAAAAACCATTCCCACGAAGCATCATTCTCAGTGTCTACAATACCAAATGCCAATAGAAATATCTGAAAGTTACCATCTTGTGTTGTTGCTACTAGCAAAACTCCGCTGTACTTCCCAGTCAAATGACATCCATCAACCACTATAACTCGTCTCAGATATTGAAACCCAGATATCGAGGCCCCAAACAAAATAA
This sequence comes from Lepidium campestre, assembly GCA_009757365.2. Lineage (NCBI taxonomy): Eukaryota > Viridiplantae > Streptophyta > Magnoliopsida > Brassicales > Brassicaceae > Lepidium > Lepidium campestre. The sequence continues at coordinate 32,221 of WJSH01008785.1, read as the reverse complement.
ATAGATATTTAAATATATTTTGATCATCAAGTTCAAGTCCCGTGATAGTACCCGGATTGGCTACTTGGATTTGATGCAAATAAGAGGGCAAATTCCCATAACCATCTTCTGCTGTCCCACGAACCAATTCTTGAGCGTATATCAATGATCGGTACGAAGTGTTGTAACCAAACCGCATACCAAACATCGTCTTCATTGACTCCTCGATGTGCTTTGGCTTGATTCCATCAACTGTTCCAAAATGATCTACAAATAGTCTACCAATATGTCTCGGAGAATGGTGTTTGAAGTGAGCATATCGAGCTGCCACAGAGCAAGTATGAACATTTACATATTTTGTCACCCAAAATGTGTTTCTTGCATCCGTTACAATCGTTCTAACCTTCCATCCACAACCATCAACACAACATTTAGCCACAAAAAGAGATTTTGTTGACTTTTATACACTGAAATTGAATTTCAAAAGCATACTCATCACTCTCAACGATGATATCAACTCTTCCTTGCTAGCAAAACTGCGATTGACATATACGTCTTGGGATTTTTCCTCTTCATCAAAATAACTCTTGTTCCCAAGTAGCGTATCATCTTCGTCGTCGTCCTTTATTTTCCCATATTTACTATAGTCTCCACCATCTATGTAAACTTTGGGTTCACCATCAGACTCGTATTTCATGTCAACTTCCACTTGATCTTCATCCCAATTTATGTCTTCATCATGTTCGTCATCTTCCACTTGTTCTTCATCCCTTACTTCGTCACAATTCTTCTCTGCTTCACGAGAACTCTTCGGGAAACTTACTGCAACACATAAGCGTACAACATGCAATTTACATAACTCAATCAAGTTTCGAACTTGTCTATCATTTGTCACGTGCATGGGGGGAGTATTAGGTGGTATTTATTGGAACATTGAATCTGGAAGTGAATAAGTTAACTCCACGGAATCGGTTTCTTTATCCAGATCGTAATCATCTTGTACCATTCCAACAAGTTCACCATGTGTACAACCATCACCTATAAATAACATTCTTCCTCCTTTGCAATGATTAACCTCAAAATGCCAAGACAAGCCTTTCATCAACCATTCTCCATAAACAACAGGTAATTGAACCATTTCCCTGCAAATAATTAAATAAACCATATTAATAACATAGAAATCCCAAAAAATATCAAAAATATCGTTACTTAACAAAATAAATCAATGTTTAACGAAATTACAGTAGCAGACTTCACCGAGGAGTAGACTTCGGGTGAAGTTTACATTTTAGGAGGTTAGTTTTTCATTTGACCATATGTTGACTTTTTGGGCGCGGACTTCACGTGAAGTCTACTTAGGTTCTAATGAAAACTAGTAGACTTCACGTGAAGTTTGTTCTTAAAATAGAGGTTACTTCTGCAATTGACTAAGTTTAACTTGTACTACATAAGTCTACACGTGAAGTCTACGACAACACAGACTTCACACAAAGTCTACACCGTAGTTAGAGTATACTTCACTTGAAGTCTACGTTATTTTATAATTAATTAAATTTTATAATTTAATCTGCAGACATCACCCGAAGTCTGCATTATATTAATATTTAAATCACAAAATTTGACAAAAAAGTAGACTTTACCTGAAGTTTACGAGGTAAATGCAGACTACATGTGAAGTCTGTGATTTTACACAGATTTCCAGACTTTTTTTGGTCAAACAACGGTAATTTTGGTCAATTTCAACAGCACTACGAGCTTTCTCGACAACTCTCCATTTCAACAAGCTCTCTCAATAGCTCCCCGAGCTCTCTCGACAGTTCTCCGAGTTCTTTCAACAGCTCTCTTAACAACTCTCCAATTCAACGAGCTCTCTCAACACCTCTCCGAGCTATCTCGAAAGGTTTCCGAGAAATTCAACGCGCTCTCTCAACAGCCCTCCTCTTTCTCCTAAATCTTCCTTTCTCCTCTTCTTCCTCCTTCTTATCCTCTTCCTAAATCTTCATCCTCCCCCATATTCTTCTCCTAAATCCTCCTTTCTCCTACTCTTACGAAATCTTCATCTCTCCTCCACTCGACACCTCTCCAAAATAACGAGCTCTCTCAACAGTTATCTGTGTTTTTTCAACAACTCTCCATTTCGTTGAGCTATCCGAGTTCTGTCAATAACTCTCTAATTCCTCGAGCTCTCATGACACAGCTCTACGAGCTCTCTCGACACAGCTCTGTGAGCTCTTTCAAAAGCTTTCTCAACACTTTCTGAGTTTTCTCCATTTCTCTGAGCTCTCTCAATAGCTCTCCAATTCAACGAGCTCTCTCGATTACTCTCAGAGTTCTTTCAATAACTCTCCAATTCGTCGAGCTCTTTCAACAGCTACTCGAGCTCTACAGCTCTTCAAGATCTCTCCAATACGCCGAGCCCTTTCAACAACTCTCCAATTCAAGAGCTCTGTCAACAGCTCTCCTAGCTCTCTCGACAACTCTCTGAGTTTTTTCAACAACTCCTCCTTCCTCCTAAAGCCTCATCCTCCTCTTAAATCTTCTCTTCTGTTCCTCCCCTGAAATCCTCCTCTCGCCTCTTACACTGTCCTCTATCTGATATGTTATTAGTTAATTTTATATACAATACATTATTTTGTTAAACCTATTCTATAAAAGTATTTCTATATTGCAATAATTAATTATACTTTTCAGTTTCTAAAGCTAATAATTCAATTTTTATTTTTTCAATTCAAGAATTCAATTTTTATATGTTATGAATTGAGAAAATATATGCTCGAAGATGTTGTGACTAATGAAAGCGTCAACTACACCTGATCCAACCAAAGCTTCATTGCATATATGAAGTAACCTCTTGTCTTTATCATTTCTAATGACTCTTGCGGAGCCCTCATCCTCATTACTAAGTTTGTACCATAGTTGTTCAGCCTCGCCGGCTACTTTTTCTCTTTTGTTGAATTCGTTAAATATGGATCATGTCATATAGTCTGAATCAATTATCATATCTCTCTTCACTATGCCTCCCACATACTTGAAAACCCCATTCCAAAACATTACAGATCCTCCATAATGGATGTTAAGTTTGATTACACCTGACTCACTATAGATTTGTAATTGACAAGGAATGTGAAATTAATGATTGCAAAAGATGAGCGATTGATATGCTTTGTTGAACGCGTGGTATAAACTTCAAGTAGTTGATTCCTTAAGAATGTAATTGTGTAGAGTTCCACCTCTTGGCTACGATCTTTTCCATTTGCGTGTTACAAGCTTGAGAATTATGATTATTTTACTCGAGATAAGCATTTTCCAAATTGATTTTCTGTAAGTTTAAACCTGGCTCATACTCTCAATTTCTGGTCTTTATCTAGAGTTTGGAATGAAGATCGTTCCCAATTTGATTTTCATTTTTGACAAAAGAATGCTAATTTATTTGTTTTTTCTGAAGTACATGCAGACTTAATGCTTACGATATTTAAACAACAGCTGAAATATTGTTTAAGGCTAAAATTCGAATGAGGAAATCTTGATTTATCATGTTTTTGAATTAAAACATCAATTCAATTACTGAATTTATATTGCGAGATGCAAAATAAATTTGACTTCTGCTTGGTTGTTCGTCTGTTGTTTGGTCCTGAAGCGTCATATAATTCAAGAATGTACTAGAAAACTTATAAATTTGATTAGATGTAATCAATAATTTTATAAAACAGTGTATTGTGAAGAAGATATATCGGCTTATTTAGGCCTTTGGTTGCTTCAGATTTTCCATCTCTTCGTCAAATTCCTTAGAACTTGGTTATTAAAAAATTTCCGTCTTCTATTTTCCAATATAATAGTGGTTGTTACATCACATAATGTATACCTACGAGTTTAATGTATATTGAATGAGTATTCACTACCTAAGTATTCAAGTAATAATTATTAGTCTAAGAGTTAATTGAGAAGATTCATGATTTGTAGCATATATATTCCTACAAGTTTAGTCGGTGATACATAATTTACACGAATCCAGGTATATTAGTTTATGTTCATGTTCTTCCTTTTATGATTTTAATGGGGCTATCTTTTGGCAATTTTCGAGTTTCTATTGAAAGTAATGTTGTGTAGTAATAAAGTTCTTTCAAAATTGTCTTTCCAAGATCTTTCAACAACTCTCCAAGCTCACTCGACAGCTTTCTGAGAAATTCAACGAGCTCTCTCAACAACTCTCTGAGTTCTTTCAACAACTCTTTCAACAACATTTTGAATTTTCTTTAATTCATATTCAATGAGCTCTCCCAATACTTCTTCGAGTTATTTCAACAACTCTCCAATTTGTCAAGCTATCTCAGCAACTCTCCAATTCAATGAGCTCTTTCAACAGTTCTACGAGCTTTCTCGACAACTCTCCATTTCAACGAGCTCTCCTAACAGCTCTCGAGCTCTCTAAACAGCTCCCTTAGCTCTCTCGACAGCTCTCCAAGATCTTTCAACAACTCTCTTAACAGCTCTCCAATTCAACGAGCTATCGCAACACCTCTCTGAGCTCTCTTGAAATATTTTTGAGAAATTCAACGAGCTATCTCAATAGCTCTCTCGACAGCCCTCCTCTTCCTCCTAAATCTTCCTTTCTCCTCTTCCTCCTCCTTTTCATCCTCTTTCTAAATCTTCATCATCCTCCTTATTTTCCTCATAAATCCTCCTTTCTTATACTCTTACTAAATCTTCAACTCTTTTCTTCTCGACAGTTTTCTGAGTTCTCTCAACAACTCTCACAACAACGAGCTCTCTCAACAAGTACTCTCCGGGTTTTTTCAATAGCTCTCCAATTCATTGAGCTCTCTCAACAACTCTTTAAATTATTTCAACATCTATCTAAAGGCTCTATGAATTCTTTCAATAGCTCTCTATTTCGTCGAGCTCTTTGAACAGCTCTCTGAGTTATCTCCTCCACTTTGCGTAGCTCAGTCAACAGCTCTTTGAGTTATCTCGACCACTCTCCGAGCTCATAAAAAATTCTCTCAAAAGCTCTCCGAGTTCTCTCTTATTCATTGAGCTCTCTCAATAACTCTCCAATTCAACAAACTCTTTCAACAACTCCCCAATTCATCAAGCTCTCTCAACAGTTATCCTATTTCTCGCAATAGCTCTCTGAGTTCACTCCAATTCCTCGAGCTCCCTCAACAACTCTCCGAGTTCTCTCCAATTCATCGAGCTATCTGAACAACTCTCCATTTTAACAAGCTCTCTCAACAGATCTTCGAGCTCTCTCGACAACTCTCTAATTCATAAAGCTCTCTGAGCTTTCTCGAGCGCTCTCCAAGTTCTTTCAACAGCTCTCTCAACAGCTCTATGAGTTCTCTCATATTCGTTGAGCTATCTCAAAACTCTCCAATTCAACAAGCTCTCTAATTCATCGAGCTCTCTCAACAACTATTCGAGCTCTTGCAATAGCTCACCGAGTTCACTCCAATTTGTCGAGCTAATTCAACAGATCTCTAAATCAACGAGCTCTTTCAGCAGCTCTCTAAGTTCTTTCAACAACTCTCTAATTGCTCGAGCTCTCTCAACAACTCTCTCAACAGCTCTCCGAGCTCTCTCGACACAGCTCTATGAATTCTTTCATGAGCTCTCTCAACACTTTCCGAGTTCTCTCCATTTTGTTGTGCTTTCTCAACAACTCTTCAATTATACGAGCTCTCTTAAAAGCTCTCAAAGTTCTTTCAATAGCTCTCCAATTCGTTGAACTCTCTAAATAGCTACTCGAGCTCTCTTAACAGCTACTTGAGCTCTCTCGATAACTCTTCAAGTTCTCTCCAATACGTCGAGCCCTTTCAACAACTTTCTAATTCAAGGAGTTCTGTCAACATCTCTCCTACATCGCTCGATAACTCTCTAAGTTTTTTCAACTATTCTTATTTCCTCTACCCCCTCCTAAATCATCACCCCCCCTCCTAAATCCTCCTACACTCTCCTCTCTCGGATATGCTATTTATTAATTTTATATACAACTCATTATTTTGTTAAACCTATTTTATAATGGTCTTTCTATATTTTAATAATTAATTAAACTTTTTAGTTTTTAAATCTAATAATTCAATTTTTATTTTTTTCAATCTAACAATCTAACAATTCAATATTTTTATGTTATGACTTAAGGAAATATAGGCTTTAAGATTTTGTGACTAATGAAGACGTCAATTACACATGATCCAACCTTACACATATGAAGTAACCTCTTGTATTTATCATTTCCAATCACTCTTGCGGAGCCCTCATCAGCATTACTAAGTTTGTACCACGGTTGTTAAGCATCACCAACTATATTTTTCCCTTTTGTTGAATTCGTTAAATATCGACCATGTCATATAGTCTGAATCAATAATCATATCTCTCTACACCATGCCTCCCACATACTTGAAAACCCCATTCCAAAACGTTACATATCCTCCATAATGGATGTTGAGTTTGATTATACCTGACTCACTAAAGATTTATAATTGACAAGGAATGTGAAATTAGTGATTGCAAAAGATGAGCGATTGATATGCTTTGTTGAATGTGTGGTATAAACTTCTAAGTACTTGATTTACTAATACTGTAATTGTGCAGAGTTCCAACATCTAAAGCCTATGCCTTAATTCCATTTCACATTCACAAATTGATCTTGGAGCATGGTTCTTCATAATCTAACTTAACATATAGCTTATCTAAAGAAACATTGTCAACGAAACGTATAAAAGACAAAATGACATCTTACCTCATATTGACAGATTTTAATATACCGAAACTTTTTCCACCTCATGGCTACGATCTTTACCAGTTGTGTGTTAGCAAGCATGAGAATTATGATTTTTTGACTCAAGATAAGGAATTTCCAAATTGATTTTGTGTAAGTTTAAGATACCTGGCTCACACTCTCAATTTTGGGTCTTAATCTAGAGTTTGGAATGAAGATTGTTCCCAATTTGGTTTTCGTTTGTGACAAAAGTACACTAATTTGTTTTTTTCTGAAGTACATGTGAGCTTAATTCTTATGATATTTAAACAACAGCTGAAATAACGTCTAAGGCTAAAATTTGAATGATGAAATTTTAATTTATCAAATTTGTGAATTAAAACAACAATTCAATTACTGAATTTATATGGCAAGATACAAAATTAAATTTGTGTTCTGGTTGGTTGTTCGTCTATAGTTTGGTCATGAAGCGTCATATAATTCAAGAAATACTAGAAAACTTATAAATTTGGTTAGATGTAATCAATAATTTTATAAATAGTGTATTGTGAAGAAAATAAATCGGCTATATATTTACGCTTTTGGTGGCTTCAGATTTTCCATCTCTTCATCGATTTCATTAGAACTTGGTTATTAAAATATTTGCACTTTCTATTTTCCAAAACAATAGTGGTTGTTAAATCACATAATGTATACCTACGAGTTTGATGTATATTGAATGCGTATTCATTACCTAAGTATTAAAGTAATAATTATTAGTCTAACAGTTAATTGAGAAGATTCATGATTTGTAACATATATATATATATATATATATATATATTCATACACTGTAATCAATCTCTATCGTGCAACAACGTATATATATATACTAGCTAGGAATCATCGCAATGCACAAGTTTGGCCGGTGCTACATAATTTACATGAATCCAAGTATAGTAGTTTATGTTCATGTTCTTCCTTTTGGATTTTAATGGGGCTATATTTTGGCAATTTTTGAGTTTCTGTTATAAGTAACGTTGCGTTGTAATAATAAAGTTCTTTCAAAATTGACTTTCCAAGATCTTTCAACAACCCTCCGAGTTCATTCGACAGCTTTCTGAGCTCTCTCAACAGCTCTCTGAGTTCTTTCAACATCTCTTTCAACAACATTTCGAGTTCTCTACAATTTGTATTCAATGGTCTTTCTTAAGACTTCTCTGAGTTATTTCAAAGGCTCTCCAATTTGTCAAGCTATCTCAGCAACTCTCCAATTCAATGAGCTCTTTCAAAAGCTCTACGAGCTTTCTCGACAACTCTCTATTTCAACGAGCTCTCTCAACAGCTCTCCGAGCTTTCTCGACAGCTCTCCGAGTCTTTTCAACAACTCTCTTAACAGCTCTCCAATTCGATGAGCTCTCTCAACATCTATCCGAGCTCTCTCGAAAGGTTTTCAAGAAATTCAACGAGCTATCTCCACTGCTCTTTGAGCTCTCTCGATAGCCCTCCTCTTCCTTTCTCTTCTTCCTCCTCATGCTCATCCTCTTCCTAAATCTTCAGCGTCCTCCTTATTCTCCTCTTAAATCCTCCTTTCTCATACTATTACTAAATCTTCAACTCTTCTCCTCTCGACAGCTCTCTGAGTTCTCTCAACAGCTCTCCAAAACAACAAGCTATCTCAACAACTCTTCGGGTTTTTTCAACAGCTCTCCAATTCGTTGAGCTCTCTCAACAGCTCTCTAAATTCTTTCAACATCTATCTAAAGGCTCTCCGAATTCTTTCAACAACTCTCTATTTCATCGAGCTCTCTAAGTTATCTTTACTTCGCGTAGCTCACTCAACATCTCTTTGAGTTATTTCGACCGCTCTCTTAGCTCTTTCAACAGCTCTTTCAAAAGTTCTCCAAGTTCTCTCTTATTCGTTGAGGTCTCTCAACAGCTCTCCAATTCAACGAGCTCTCTCAATAGCTCTCCAATTCATCAAGCTCTCTCAACAGTTATCCGATCTCTCGCAATAGCTCTCTGAGTTCACTCCAATTGCTCGAGCTCTCTCAACAACTCTCCAAGTTCTCTCAAAATCATCGAGTTATCTAAACAACTATCCATTTCAACGAGCTCTCTCAACAGCTCACTCCACAACTCTCAAATTCAACGAGTTCTTAGAGCTTTCTCAACAGCTATTCGAGTTCTTTCAACAGCTCTCTGAGTTATCTCTTATTTGTTGAGTTATCTCAACAACTCTCCAATTCAACAAGCTCTCTCAACAGCTATCCGAGGTCTCGCAATAGCTCTCCAAGTTCACTTTAATTTGTCGAGCTATATCAACATATCTCCAAATCAACGAGCCCTTTCAGCAGCTCTCTTAGTTCTTTCAACAACTTTTTTAATTACTCAAGCCCTCTCAACAACTCTCTCGACACAGCTCTGTGAGTTCTTTCATGAGCTTTCTCAACACTTTTTGAGTTCTCTCCATTTCGTCGAGTTTTCTCAACAACTCTTCAATTCAATGAGCTCTCTTAACAGCTCTCAGTGTTCTTTTAATAGCTCTCCAATTCGTCGAGCTCTCTTAACAACTCTTCAAGTTCTCTCTAATACGTCGAGCCCTATCAACAACTCTCCAACTCAAGGGGCTATGTCAACAGCTCTCCTAACTCTCTCGAAAGGTCTCTGAGTTTTTTCAACAACTATTCTTTCCTCTACCTCCTCCTAAATCATCCTCCTCTTCCTAAATCCTCTTTTCTGCTCCTTCCCTGAAATCCTCCTCTCTCCTCATACACCCTCCTCTCTCTCATATGCTTTTAGTTAATTTTATATACAACACATTATTTTGTTAAACCTATTTTATAAGAGTCTTTCTATATTAACAATAATTAGTTAAACTTTTCAGTTTTTAACTCTAATAATTCAATTTTTATTTTTTCAATCTAACAATTCAATTTTTATATGTTATGACTTGAGAAAATATAGGCTCCAAGATTTTGTGACTAATGAAATCGCTAACTACACCTGATCCAACCAAAGCTTCATTGCACATATGAATTAACCTCCTGTCTTTATTATTTTCAATGACTCTTGCGGAGCCCTCATCCTTATTACTAAGTTTGTACCATAGTTGTTCAGCCTCGCCGGCAATTTTTTCCCGTTTGTTGAATTCGTTAAATTTCGACCATGTCATATAGTCTGAATCAATAATCATATCTCTCTCCACCATGTCTCCCGCATACTTGATAACCCCATTTCAAAACGTTACAGATCATCCATAATGGTTGTTGAGTTTGATTACACCTAACTCACTAAATATTTATAATTGACAAGGAATGTGAAATTAGTGATTGCAAAAGATGAGCGATTGATATGCTTTGTTGAACGCGTGGTATAAACTTTAATTACTTGATTTATTAAGACTGTAGAGTTGCAACATCTAACGCCTATGTCTTAGTTCCATTTCGCATTCACAGTATGATCTTGAGGCATTGTTCTTTATAATCTAACTTATTATATAGCTTTTCTAAAGAAACATTGTCAACGAAACATATAAAATACAAGATGACATCTTACCTCATATTGCCAAATTTCACTATATTGAAACTTTTTCCACCTCGTGGCTACGATCTTTTCCAGTTGCGTGTTAGCAAGCTTGAGAATTCAGATTTTTTGACTTGAGATAAGGATTTTCCAAATTGATTTTGTGTAAGTTTAAGATACCTGACTCACACTCTCAATTTTGGGTCTTAATCTAGAGTTTGGAATAAAAATTGTTCTCAATTTGGTTTTCGTTTGTGACAAAAGGACACTAATTTGTTTTTTTCTTTTCTGAAGTACATACGGGCTTAATGCTTAAGATATTTAAACAACATTTGAAATCATGTCTAAGGCTAAAATTTGAATGATAAAATCTTGATTTATCAAGTTTGTGAATTTAAAAAACAATTCAATTACTGAATTTATATGGTGAGATTCAAAATTAAATTTGACTTCTGGTTTGTTGTTCGTTAGTAGTTTGGTCCTTAAGCGTCATATAATTCAATAATGTACTAGAAAACTTCTAAATTTGGTTAGATGTAATCAATAATTTTATAAAACAATGTATTGTGAAGAAGATATATCGCATATATATTTAGGCCTTTGGTGGCTTCAGATTTTCCATATCTTCATCGATTTCATTAGAACTTGGTTATTTAAATTTTTGCATCTTCTATTTTCCAATATAATAGTGGTTATTACATCACATAATGTATACCTACGAGTTTGATGTATGTTGAATGAGTATTCACTACCTAAGTATTAAATTAATAATTATTGGTCTAACAATTAATTGAGAAGATTCATGATTTGTAACATATATATTCCTACATTGTAATCAATCTCTATCGCGCAACAACATATATATATATATACCTAGCTAGGAATCAGCACAATGCACAAATTCAGTCGGTGATACATAATTTACACGAATCCATGTATAGTAGTTGATGTTCTTCCTTTTTGATTTTAATGGGACTATATTTTGGTAATTTCCGAGTTTTTGTTGTCAATAGCGTTGCGTAGTAATAATTTTTTTCGAAATTGACTTTCACTTTCTATTATAATTTTTTTTCCTCAGGAGAATGACACCAAGTGAGTCGGATAATTCCATGATCAAAAAATTACTAATTATACTGTTGACTTTGATTTTAGGAAAAGTAAGAGCGAGATGTCGTAAAGATCTTGGTGTTGTAATGATCAGTGCACCAATTTTTTGAGGCTTCTCAAACTAACGAGGTCTTAATCTTAACATAAAGTCAATCACTTGGTTGCCACAAACAACTTTCTATTTATATCATGAGCTCATTCGTAAATGTGCAACACATGTGAACACCGAAGAATTATTCTTTCAAGGTTTGATTGACTACTTTATTCATTTTAAGATACATTCAGGAATTAAAAAATCAAAGTAGCAGTTGATGCCTCACATATAGAGGCTATATATATTTAATGTATGATGCTCCTCAACGAGAAAAACTATGACGAAGGCGTTAAGTACTTAATAACTTTTGACTGATTTGCGAAACCAAGAAAAGTGAGTATTTACAAAGATTAATTGGTATGGAAGTTGGATGGTATTAGAGTTGAGTACTTAGAAATGATGGAGGAAACAGCAAAAAAGATTCCAGTAAGACCAGACTATAGCTGTCATACCATGGAAATGACATGCAAAGGTTTTTTAATCTTTAAAGAATTGAGTTATTTTGCACATTTTGTTAGATGTAATTTGAACGTGATTATCTTCGACATAATGTTTTATAGAATTGTGATCCTAATTTGAACTAATTATAGATCTATTCATGGATGCAATAATATACTAATTGCATTTTAATTTGCATAATACAAATGACTACATACAAATGACTACAA